>CM022778.1:383555-426055 GCA_012411365.1 Ameiurus melas | reverse complement strand
CTAGTGGTGATGGGAATCGCTTACACCATAATCGGAGTGACACTGTGGGGAAGCGAAATTCCAGGAGACTCGTCAGACAACTATCACGGCCAGCTTCGCGCCAAGAGGAAGGTATGGAGAGAGAACCGGTTCCCTGAGAGTGGAACTTAAATAACCAACATTCTCACAAAGCAGCTTTAAGAGGGTTTTCCGGACGTGTCAGGATGTAATATTTATATGCATCATAAAGGCAAGAGACTATTTAAACATGAAATACATGAAGAAGAGATTTGAATTAGAAGATGGCGAGCACTGAAATAAATCTAACAGGAGTCGTGTATCAGCAGTATTTCACTGCATGATTACTGCTACAGGTCATCATCACAATGAGCACAGTTCACCTAGAATAGCACTCGATCCAGCGCATCGTGCTCTTTTACGTTTCTTTATTTCTTTTTGAACACTGTATGGCGAATTTCTGGAATGTGTTTTTAATTCAATTGAATTTTTAAAAATGAGATGAATCCATTAATGAGATCAGAATAAATGAATAACATCTAAATATAAACACACTCGTCATCCGGTTTCCTCAGAATTCATTCCCTCTGTGCTGTGGGAATCTTGCTTAAACATTATTACAGTCTAGACCCACAGATTAAGGTCATATGTGTGAGTACAGGCCAGCTGTGAGCTTTAAAACACACACACACACACACACACACACACACACACACACACACACACACACACACACACACACACACACACACACACACACACACACACACACACACACACACCACACACACACACACACACTGTGCACTATTCCAGAATGCGAGAGATCATTTAGCATCTCATGAATCCTTTTCTAATCCGGGGCTCGTGGTTGAGGTGTGGAGATTATGGAGGTTTAACGATGCGTTATAGAACTCACCTTTTACTCACCGTCTGCTGATTAGTTCACAGTGGTAGAGTAATTAACACGATGTTTTGGAAAAGTAAAACCATTTGGGATATAGCTAGAAACTCAGAAGTCCCTCAGAGTTCAGCGTTAGGCCCAGTGTTGTTCTTTCCTTATATCCAGTGATTCATAAACATGAGGTTTCATTTCACTTCTCCGCTGAAGACACAACAGCAGCAAGACAGTGCAAAAGGGACGACGGTGTTCTGAGTGATCAGTCCCTCGGGGATTATGCGATCGCAGAGTCAGTCAAACGCTGCGATACTCCGAGGAGCGGCAATTTCTCAAAATCACGTGGATTTGGGCCGAGACGTCACACGTGACATTCAGCCGAATCCCTCTTCGATTCACGTGCGTCGTGCAGCTAAAAGCTCTCATTTACCAACAAGCAGCACTGTGAGAGAGCGAGCTGAACTATTTCACATGAGTGCAGTTTTGCAAATTCGAGAAGTTTTCCACAACAAAAGCAGAAAAAAGCCGCAACGATCACCAAAGAATCCTGAAGGGCCTGAGGAACGTTCCTGTTCCGTTTACAGTTTATATTGATTTTGTGATTTTAGCTCTCAGGGACAATATTGCTCTTTTAACGCCTTGTATTTTTATCCTTCAGTTCTATACGCATTATTATTATTATTATTATTATTATTATTATTATTATTATTATTACGCGTATTATTGGGTGCTAACTCAGTGATAACTGATAAAACAGAAACTCTAATATTTTAGGAAAAACGGAGGACCTGAATGTAAGGGCTTGTCTGTGCTGTCCACAAACTTCTGATCATTATAAATGCGTAATTGGACAGACGCTCCATCCAAAAAAATGAGGTGATCCATCAGGTTTAATAATAAAGCTCCGTGAGATCAGTCCAAGTCGAGACAAGGCAACGAGCCAGCTCCTAGCTCTGTCTGATTTCATTTTATTCCAGCAGCCAACACACCTGAGCCAGGTACCCGAGGGCTGATTACTGGCTCAGGTGTGTGTGTGTGTGAGTGTGTGTTACAGTCCCTCATTCTCCAGACATCACTCGTTCCTGTTGTGTGTGTTTCCTCCTGGCAGGACGTGGCTGCTTCTCCTCCTAGCTACTCTTAGATCATCAGTAAAGGACAGCTGCCTCTTCATCACCCTCCCCATCAAACACCCCTCCCCCTTAAGCCCCCCTCCCTACAAGCCCAACACACACACACACACACACACACACACACACACACCCCGTTACCACTGCGTCATCGCTAACCTTTTACTGCTTTGTGTTCTGTGACTCGGTTGTCCCTCCATCCTCATTAAACTACACGCGTGCTCTTCAGTACTCGAGTACCTTTAGTCAGTGTCGTAGGAAACAGGGTTATTGTTTGATTATGGACAGGTCTTTGTCTGGTTGTGACGGACCGCTCTCGGGGGTGCGTGTTTGGGTTTAATGGAGGGCCGTGGACTCGTGGAGGATTGGGGTGTTTGATTTCAGTTCAGATCTTTAAACTGATTTGTGTAGCGTGATGTGTGGTGCTGCTGTACGAATGGAAAAGCTTTCCTCTTTCAGTCTTTGTTTTTTGTCAGATTGTTGTCATCTCTCGTGTGATCAGTGTGTACCTTCTCTCGCTCGTGTGATCAGCGTGTGTACGTTCTCTCGCTCGTGTGATCAGTGTGTGTACGTTCTCTCGCTCGTGTGCTCCTAATGAAATCCAGCCACAATTCAGATGAATCTTTCAGGAGCTGAAGACATTATTAAAACATGGTTAAAACATCACGCTGAAGGTGACGGAGAGGGTTCTTTGGTGTTCTTGTTCGGACCGGCTGTTCTCGAGGGTGTCTTTGGTCTTTAGTGTGGATTCAGAGGGAACAGAAGTAGATCAGGACGCATCACTGTACAAAAAATGTAAAAGATTTCACTTAAAGAGGACGGAGAGGTCATGGCAAGGTGGTTGTTGTTGTAGTTTTTAATGAATGTAAATCAGAGTTCAAATGAGGAGGAAAATTCAGTCCGATTCTATTCAGTATTTTAGTTTGTTTATTTATTATGAAACATTCGAAGGTAAATATGAAATGATTTGAACTAAATTTAAAAACGTAATCCAGGTTTGATTATCGGGGAAGAAGAACAGCATGCGGCCGAAAGAAAACAGGTTAAACTCGGCTCTTTTAAAGTAGTTTGCATATTATATTCAAATCCATTTTCTGGACTACATCTCAGTGTGTGTGTGTGTGTGTGTGTGTGTGTGTGTGTGTGTGTGTGTGAGAACTATTCAGTTTTATTACTTCAGGTCACGTTTTAACTTACGCATTTTAAAAACAACCCTCAGATCGAAGTTTAAATGTATTATACCCCGTGCTGTTGTAACGGCGGTGTATGAACTCAAACCCATTCTCTGTCCTCAGGTGGTGAAGATGATGATTGTTGTAGTGGTGACCTTTGCCCTTTGCTGGTTGCCCTATCACGTGTACTTTATCGTCACTGGACTGAACAAACAGTTAAACAAGAGGAAGTCCATTCAGCAGGTTTACCTCTCAGTGCTGTGGCTGGCCATGAGCTCCACCATGTACAACCCCATCATCTACTGCTGCCTCAACAACAGGTCTCACTCACACACACACACCACACACACACACACATCACACACCACACTCACACACCACACTCACACACACCACACTCACACACACACACTCACTCACTCACTCACTCAGACACTCACACACACACACACACCACTCACTCACTCAGACACACCACACACTCACACACACACCACACTCACACACTCACACACTCACACACTCACACACACACACACACACACACACACACACACTCACACACTCACACACACACACACACACACACACACACACACACCAAAACACACCACACACACACACCACAACTCACTCACTCAGACACTCCACACACACTCACACACTCACAACCACCCACACACCACACACCACACACACACACACACACACACACACACACACACACACACACACACACCAACACAACCACTCACTACCAGACACTCACAACAACACACACTCACACACTCACACACTACACACACACACACACACACTCACACACACACACTCACACACACACAAACTCACACACACACACACACAACACAACCACACACCCAACAACACTCACACACTCACACCCACCACACACACACACACACACACACACACACAACAACACACAACACACACTCACTCAGACACTCACACACACACAGACACCAACACACACACACACACACCACACAGACACACACACACACACACAACCACACTCACACACACACCACACTCACTCACACACTCACACACTCACACACACACACACACACACACACACTCACACACACACAACACACACTCACACACTCACACACTCACACACACACACACACACACACACACACACACACACACACACACACACACACACACACACACACACACACCACTCACACTCACACACTCACACACACACACACAGACACACACACAAACCACACTCACTCACTCACTCACACACACACACACACACACACACACACACACACACACACACACACACACTCACTCACTCACTCACCACACACACACACACACACACACACACACACACACACACACACACACACACCCTCTTTCTACAGACAGGTAATAAAGTTATAATCATACCTTAGACACAATAACTGCCAGGCGGTGGAACTTTCTAGTTTTATAGGCCCTAGAACAGACTGCTGTAGCCTCTTTATTCTCCACCTCTTTCCTTAAAAGGCCACGCAGGAAGCAACACATTCTAAACATGGAGGGAAGGTCCATTTGGTTAAAGGGGGCGGGGCTTGTCCAACATTTCATTGCGCTTGTAATTCCCCTCACAGGCAGCAGATGGCGCCAAACATGGGGGGTTAAATCTAGAACCATCAAATGAGTTCTTATGTAAAACTCTACAGCAACGTGTAGGGTTTTTTCTAGAGTATGTTGTTGAAATGTTTAGGAAGAGAACCATTTGAGAACCCTTCTCAGAGCACACATTGAGGTCAAGGTTGTTTAATCATAGTGAAAACCCCCATCACAATCCCCCCAATCACAAACCTAATAACAACAACCAAAAACCATGATATGTGCTTTGGTTCTGAGCTTCTCATCTCTGGGTGATGAGAACTCACCTGAAGTTCCTTCTTTTAATCGATACACCAACTTTGATTTAGTATTTGTGACATTTAAAGCCCCATGCAGTGTACAGATTATCTCCTGTGGTCCTGCAGGTTCAGAGCGGGCTTCAAAAGGGCTTTCCGGTGGTGTCCTTTCATCCATGTATCGACTTATGATGAGTTGGAACTGCGTACAGCGCGACTCCACCCACGTAATCACAGCAGCATGTGCACGCTGTCCCGCGTCGACACCAGCGTCCTCGGCGACGACCATCACCATGCCAACCGCAAGAGCACCAAGTCTGTGAACCACACCGAGATCAACGCCTCCAAAGCTAGTCCTCCTCCCACCAAATACGGCCTGTACACCGACACGAGCTCCGCCTCCAAGCAATTCGACTAACGGCCATGAAAAAATACGCAACCATTTCTGTGTGTGATTTCATCTCGCTGAAAGCACGGAACCTCCTGGCAGAGGCAACCAGGTCGGAATACACGACGTCATCAGGGTGAAATCAAAATGTTACCAAAATGTGATTGTAGTTATTAAAGTCTATTGCTTTAAAAAATTGCTCATATTTCATATAAATATAAATAATCGGGTTCAGTATCTGAAGAGAAAACTTCTCCACATGCTTTACACAAAACTTCCAGTTTAGCACTAAAACTATGACGTGTATTAAAGCCAAGCAGATGTTTAAAACATGGCGAGTCGTGAGAGTCTGGATGTCTTGTCTGAAATAGAGTCAGAGTCGTGACCGTACTGAACACGTGAACACCGTGCTGTGATGCTGTGAGGTATTTTAGGATGAAGTGTGTACAGATGTACTGTATTTCTGCTGTTTTGAAACGTTTATATATCCAGAAGATTTCTCATACAGTGTTTATCATGTGCGATCATACGTTCGTGAGCTTTGATGATTTCCAGCCATTTGGTGCCATGATCATAAAAACAAGCTTGTAAAACTGTGACTATATTCAAACGTTTGTTTTGTGATGAATAAAAGTGACATCATGCGTTGAGATTTCTTGTCCAATCACTGACGTCCTCACGATCAGAGCTGACCGATAGGAAACTAATCGACACCTGACCGTTAAGAATAACAGAATAGTGTTGAGGTCATTAATAAAGCATCATTAATATACGGCTCAGTTATTATCGCTGTGGAAAAGGCAGTTTCTCACGAGAAACACTGACGCCAATATCCGATCTTTAATCCGATCTCATTATAGGAGCGAAACACAGACCGGTTCAAACTGCGGCTCTGACAATCCGACATCTCCATCTGGAAACAAGAAGAAGTCAATCTTTAATAGCTCCGTGCCTGCGTGTGACTCCTCGTGGGATTGTTTCAGCGTGTGTCGTTTCTGAGAGATCTTAATCTTACTACTCGGACGTCGTACCAACCCAACTCGTCTTGGCCTGTTAGTGCCAGATATATCATTTATTAAATCATTATCCTGAGCAGAAATGTGACGATATCGCAGATATTTAGCTATTATTTAATGTTGATATCACGTTAATTCCCTTCAGTGGATTATTGAAATCAGTCTCTCAATCCAGTGTGTGAACCAGCAACAGAAAAATCTGTATCAAAATGATTGACTTGGCATTAATTAGACATTAATTAGACGTTAATTAGACATTAATTAGACATTAATTAGACAGCAAAATAGTGCTCGAGAGTGACTTTAATGTGTGAAGCCTCCGTGGAAAGGGACAGAAGATTGTGAAATGTATAAAGACAGGTTATTAATGCAGAATAAAACACTAACATTTGTCGACTGATCAAAAGTCCAGCTCGATGTGGAATGAATTGTAAATGTAGCCAATTTATAAATGACATTAATTCAAACATAAAAGGCCGTTTCTTATTAACATCTGTAGAACTGAGATGGGTCTGGGGGTTCCTTCTTCCATCTCTCAGTCACCGAACCTCTTCTGGAGAGTGGGATTTCTGTTAGGTGTCATCAGGAATTGTTTTTTTATAAACCTGCCCAAATTCTCCTTCAGGATCATTTTCAGTGAAGGTTCGGTGTCCAGTCTCAGGGTTCCTTGGTTCCTCTGTGACTCTGCACTCCGCGGGTTGATCATTAAACAGGAGGACAATGTGAAAGTGAAAGTAGGAGTGAAGGTCTGGACGGATTCGCGGGTGTTCAGCAGAACTTTACACAGTATTCAGTTCTTACTGGTTTATTTGGGGCTTTCGGAGGGTCCAGTGTTCCCTGCGGCCATGATTTCAGGTAAGAGGAAGGTTTAGTGGTGTTTCTTCTCCTCTGTACGGTGCAGAAACGGCGAGATTGTGACTGCAGATCAATCCCGCCGCTCTCACAGATCTGATTCAGCATTCCAAAGAAAAGATCGAATTAAATCCTTCACAAATATCATTTCAGATCAGATCTTCTTCAGCCGTCGGTCAGTTTCACTCTCATGTCCTGGATCGAGTTCGTGAGAATTTCGGTAGAAACCCCGGACCGAGGCCGTAGGGGCAGGAGGGGTAGGAGGGGCCGTAGGGGCAGGAGGGGTAGGATAGTGCGGGTGTGTTTGGGGGGTTTGACGGGAATCGTCGCCTTTATTCAGTCTGTTTTCTAAATCCTCATCAGAACCAAAACACCTCCCAGAAACAGGTCCAAACCCGCGGAACCGAGCGCGTGCATTCGTGCGTGTTTTCCATCTGTCGGGGGAGGGGAGGGGGGTTTCAAGGGCAGTCGGGGTTCCATTTCAAACCGCAAATGATGCGGGTTTTCCCCTCTTCTCCCACCTAAAAGCCTACACCAGGTCCACACACACTGCAGCATGGACGTGTTTATATCAGACGCGTCTGTAGTGATCTGATCCGGTGTTTATATCAGACGCGTCTGTAGTGATCTGATCCGGTGTTTATATCAGACGCGTCTGTAGTGATCTGATCCGGTGTTTATATCAGACGCGTCTGTAGTGATCTGATCCACGGTGTTTATATCAGACACGTCTGCAGTGATCTGATCCGGTGTTTATATCAGACGCGTCTGTAGTGATCTGATCTGCGGTGTTTATATCAGACGCGTCTGCAGTGATCTGATCCGGTCTTTATATCAGACGCCGTCTGTAGTGATCTGATCCGTGTGTTGTATTGTGGTAACGCGTGCTGTAGTGATCTGATCCACGGTGTTTATATCAGACACGCTGTAGTGCATCTGATCTGCGGTGTTTATATCAGACACGTCTGTAGTGATCTGATCCGGTGTTTATATCAGACGCGTCTGCAGTGATCTGATCTGCGGTGTTTATATCAGACGCGTCTGCAGTGATCTGATCCGGTCTTTATATCAGACGCGTCTGTAGTGATCTGATCCGGTGTGTATATCAGACGCGTCTGTAGTGATCTGATCCACGGTGTTTATATCAGACACGTCTGTAGTGATCTGATCTGCGGTGTTTATATCAGACACGTCTGTAGTGATCTGATCCGGTGTTTATATCAGACGCGTCTGCAGTGATCTGATCTGCGGTGTTTATATCAGACGCGTCTGTAGTGATCTGATCTGGTGTTTATATCAGACGTGTCTGCAGTGATCTGATCTGCGGTGTTTATATCAGATGCGTCTGTAGTGATCTGATCCGGTGTTTATATCAGACCGCTCTGCAGTGATCTGATCTGCGGTGTTTATATCAGATGCGTCTGTAGTGATCTGATCCGGTGTTTATATCAGACGCGTCTGCAGTGATCTGATCTGCGGTGTTTATATCAGATGCGTCTGTAGTGATCTGATCCGGTGTTTATATCAGACGTGTCTGCAGTGATCTGATCTGCGGTGTTTATATCAGACGCGTCTGTAGTGATCTGATCCGGTGTTTATATCAGACGCGTCTGTAGTGATCTGATCCGGTGTTTATATCAGACGCGTCTGTAGTGATCTGATCCGGTGTTTATATCAGACGCGTCTGCAGTGATCTGACCCACGGAGGAACACTTTCAGAAAAGGACATGAAGGTGAAGAGGGACTTTAAATGAAGTTTAGAGCATTACAGTACAATAATGTAATCTTTCATAGACGTGTTCAAGTTTAAACAGTAAATATAAATAACGTCATACTCCAGTCATTATATATATATATATATATATTGCTCAAGCAAGTGCCAAAACATTTAAACACGGTACTTCTCTCAGTGAGAGATCACACACTGATACATGACTTAACATTTCCAGAATAATCCTGAAGATAGGTTAAGATCAATGTTAAAGCATGACCCCTAAAAGCACACGTGAAGTGGCTCCTCTGCGCCTCCCCCCCCCCCCACCCCCACCACATCGCATCCCACCCGCACCCCAATCCTCACCCCAATCCGCACCCCCACCCCCACCACACCCATCCAATCCTCACCCCAATCCTCACCCCCACCACACCCATCCAATCCTCACCCCAATTCTCACCCCAATCCTCACCCCCACCACACCCATCCAATCCTCACCCCAATCCTCACCCCAATCCTCACCCCAATCCTCACCCCCCACCCCCACCACATCGCATCCCAACCGCACCCCAATCCTCACCCCAAATAAACTCCAACTAAATTCACCTAAATCCGGCGTATTCCCATCAGCAATCCAAGGGCGGGCGTGTGGTGCGCGGTTTTCATTCCAACCCAACCAGAAACAACACCTGATTCTATTGAAAGCCAAGATCAGCTGATTAATCAGGTGGAATCAGGTGTGTCTCCTGCCGGCGGTTGGAATGAAAACCTGCACCACACCGGCCCTTTGTGGATCAGATTGGACACCTCTGACTTAAGTAATGTGGGTGTTCCAGTGTCTTCTTTCACATGTAAAATGTTTTCACTTCTTCTGTTAACAGCTCCACCACTGAGATGGGTTTTACTGTTTCTCTTTCCGACTCTCAGCCATCAGACGTCTGGTCAGTCTGATTATTTATTACATGTTAAGGATCGCCATCAAGTTACTAAAACCAGACATTTATAGACATGTTACTGTTCTGATAAAACTCTTCAGCAGGATTTTAATTGAGATGTTGCTGATTTATGGCCCAAATTCTCCTCCAGGAACATTTTCAGTGGAGGTTCAGTCTCCAGTCTCAGGGTTCCTTGGTTCCTCTGTGTCTCTGCACTGTGCTCTTGTAAACAACTTGGATGCTCGAAACCTGGAGGTGAGCTGGTACCGTCCGAAAATGTCTAACACCCCGATCCTGTCGTACAAGAACACAGAGATCCAGAAGAGTCCTTTAGATGTTCAGTACCAGGGCAGAGTGTTCCTGTTAGGAGAACTGGAGAGAGGAGATGTCTCTCTGAAGCTGGAGAACCTGACGCTAGCAGATAGAGGAGACTACGTGTGCCATGTGAGCAGTGATAACTGGTACGACAAGGCCACGGTGTCCCTCACAGTGAGAGGTAACGCTTAGTGTATCATTTAATTTAACAAATGAAACGTTTGTGATGGATCTAACTGTGTAATCTTCTCTCTCTCTCTCTCTCTCTCTCACTCTCTCTCTCTCTCTCTATCACTCTCTCTCTCTCTCTCTCTCTCTCTCTCTCTCTCTCTATCTCTCTCTCTGTCTTTCTCTCTGTCTCTCTCTCTCTCTCTCTCTATCACTCACTCTCTCTATCACTCACGCTCTCTCTCTCTCTCTCTCTCTCTATCACTCTCTCTCTCTCTCTCTCTCTCTCTCTCCTCTATCTCTCTCTATCTCTCTCTCTGTCTTTCTCTCTCGTCTCTCTCTCTCTCTCTCTCTCTCTCTCAGTGATGGGATCCACTCCTGTTCTCTCCTTAACTGGAGCTGAAGGAGGACAGATAAACGTTAGCTGTCAGTCACATGGTTGGGTTCCTGAGCCGTCAGTCACCTGGACAGATAAAGACGGGAGAGATCTGAAACATCTGAGCAAAGACAAGTTCACCAACAGTAAGATGTACTCATATACAGGTACAGTACAGAACCTCATAAAAAAGAAAAGAACCCCAAATGATCTCACCTTTTTTCTCAGGTTCTGAAGGGGTTGTCGATGTGTCCTCGTGGCTGATTGTGTCTCCCTCGGAGTCTGAGTGGATCTCCTGCTCTGTGGGTTTGTCTGATCAGGAGAGAAAAGAAGGCAGAATAATGTTACACGCCCCTCCGGGTGTCACGGGTAATTCACACTGAAGAAACATCAGTTCTGTTGGGACATTTTAAAATGGTGGAGCTGCAGAGAAGACTTCTGGTGATTTTGTTTATGTGAATGTGTGCAGAGTCGTGGAATGGATACGTCATTGTGATTCTCGTTCTTCTTCTTCTTCTGCTGCTGTGTGCTGCCGGAACTGCAGTGTATTGTGTACTACGTAAAAAAGGTGTGATACAAAAGATGACTCAATGATACATGAACCAGGAGAATGAAAATAAAATCCAATCCAGAATAAAACTGTAGACTGACTCCAATACAAAGGTTGGTCTGATAGACAGACACGTGCATGGAGATCAGAACATTATTACCTGTAACAGTACGGGGTTCTGATGGTGCATCACCAAAGAAGAGAGAACACCTGAAACATGAGGACTGGAGCAGGTCTTTAGGAGGTCTTTAACAGGTCTTTAGGAGGCCTTTAGCTGGTCTTTAGCAGGTCTTTGGGCTGTCTAATACAGGAGAGTTTTCTCTCTGTTGTAGGTCGGATTTTCTCCAAGAGGAAAGGGACAGAAAATACAGAAGGTAGGTGTTGGGTTAAAGTTCACTTCATTAATGACGTCCAGATAAATGAGTGATAATAACAGAAGCTTTGTTTATCTATAAAACATCAGGAACTCCATCAGAAATGGAACCTCTGAAGGATCAGAATGATGCTCCACCTAGAACTCTTAATTCTGTGGTTGTAGGTTGGTCCCATCTTCTCATCTATACAGTTCCTACACACACCTGACCAGCAGTTTATCATCTAATTATGTTTTTATCTCAGAAAATATTTCAAGTCTCTGTTCCTGAAACGTTCTGTTTATTCTTTCTTTCTGCTAGTAGATATAGAACAAACTTCTGAGCAAAGGGCAAAAACACCACCAACTCCATCTCCAGGTAAATGTGTTTTAAAGCAACTCCATGAACCTCGAACACTCTCGCTAAATGTATCGGCCTTAAAGGTGTTTCTGGGGAACCTTTAAAGGGCCTATGAATTTTTTTACAAGTTTCCCAGGTAAATGAGTTCCAAGTAAAACTATTTCAGAAAGTTAAGTACCCTTAATCACTCGTTAAACCCTTAAGGAACCCCAGAAGAACCTCATTGTATTTGAGTGTTTTATTCATAATAAAAGTTTATTGGTTTTCCCCGGGGCGCACGGTGGCTTATTGGTTAGCACATTTACCTCACACCTCCAGGGTCCGGGGTTCGATTCCCGCCGTGGCCCTGTGTGTGCGGAGTTTGCATGTTCTCCCCGTGCTGCGGAGGTTTCCTCCCCCAGTCCAAAGACATGCATGGTAGGCTGATGGGCGTGTCTAAAGTGTCCGTAGTGTATGAATGGGTGTGTGAGTGTGTATGTGATTGTGCCCTGTGATGCACTGGAACCCTGTCCAGGGTGTACCCCGCCTTGTGCCCGATGCTCCCTGTGATAGACTCCAGGTTCCCCGCGACCCTGAAGAAGGAATAAGCGGTCGAAGATGGATGGATGGATGGATGGTTTTCCCCAAATATTTTTATTGAGAAAGAAAACATATTTCCTGTCCCATAGCAACAATACCATTCTCATTTTTGTTATACTTACATATACACACCCACACATATTTACACACATACACACATGCTACATATACACACACACACACACACATATTTACACACATACACACATGCTACATATATACACACACACACACACACACACACCCCCACACCGGCTCATCATGTATAACCAATATTTATATCTGGTTATGTATATATTATAAAATCCAACAACAGGCACTAAAATTAAAGAGGGAAGTGTCTGTAACTCCATAAAATGATGAAATAAAGGGTTGCCATTTATTTAAAAAAAAAAACTTGTCAGTACAACTCCTCATCGTATATTTTATTTTCTCGAGTTTAAAAAAACATCACGTCCTTTAGCCACTGGGAGAAGGATGGATATTTAGCAGACTTCCAGTGCAACAGTAGGGAACATCTTGCTAACAGGGATGTGAAAGATCATATCTTTTTGTGCAGAGCGTAATGGAACTGAGGCATCAGGAATCTGAAAAAGTTTATTGGTTTAAAGAATTGAAATTAAGTGGCACTAGTTCTTCCATCTCTTCCATGGAGACACAAAATCAGTACAATTTGAATCCTAGAAAAGCTCTAAATCTGTTTCTACTGATTTTCTATACTGTGTTTGTGAGAGCAGATCTCAATCAGCAGAAATCATCTGAACAGCAGACTCCTGAAGCAGTGAAAGAAAACCCACAAGTTACAGGTAAATATACATTAATGTAGATTAATGGAGTTACAGAACAAAGTGCACCTCAGAATACTGATGTAGTCGATGTAGAGATCAACTTTATTTACATTTATTACTGCTCTTTATTTTAAACACTGAAATTTAGAAACTTTTTTTAATGTGCACATTACTGTTTACGTCATTTTGTTATCTGATAGGGTTCGAAGATCTATATTTGAATATGTTTTAGAAAGAAATTCATACAGCACATAGGTATCAACTTCATTATTGAGATTTTTCATAGAAACATGCAGTGTGTATTAAAATTATAACTGCTGCTGTTTGCTGCTGTTCACTTCTATTTCTCAAAACATAACATCTGCTAAAAATTGAATATGAATGTACTGATACTTAGTTCTGTTGACTCACAGAACCCAGAGAAGAGGATTCAGGATCCAGCTCCTTCTCCTCACCAGGGTTCTCCACTGCTGGTTCAACCACTGATACACCAAACATCACTGCCCCTACCTCACAGTACAAACCTGCTGCCCCCATGTCAGAGATGGAACCTTCTGCCTCCACCTCAAATCCCACACCCACTACCACCACCTCCAATCCCACATTCACTGTCACCAGCTCAAATCCTACACCTGCCTCCACCCCCTCAAATCCAACACCTGCCTCCACCCCCTCAAATCCAACACCTGCCTCCACCACCTCAAATCCAACACCTGCCTCCACCCCCTTAAATCCCACACCTGCCTCCACCCCCTTAAATCCCACACCTGCCGCCACCCCCTCAAATCCCACACCTGCTACAAAGAACTCAAATCCCACACCTGCCTCCACCCCCTTAAATCCCACACCTGCCGCCACCCCCTTAAATCCCACACCTGCCTCCACCCCCTCAAATCCCACACCTGCCGCCACCCCCTCAAATCCCACACCTGCTACAAAGAACTCAAATCCCACACCTGCCTCCACCCCCTTCAAATCCCACACCTGCTGCCACCCCCTTAAATCCCACACCTGCAGCCACCCCCCTCAAATCCCACACCTGCTACAAAGAACTCAAATCCCACACCTGCCGCCACCCCCTTAAATCCCACACCTGCCTCCACCCCCTTAAATCCCACACCTGCCGCCACCCCCTCAAATCTCACACCTGCTACAAAGAACTCCAAATCCCACACCTGCCTCCACCCCTTAAATCCCACACCTGCAGCCACCCCCTCAAATCCCACACCTGCTACAAAGAACTCAAATCCCACACCTGCCTCCACCCCCTCAAATCCCACACCTGCTGCCACCCCCTTAAATCCCACACCTGCTGCCACCCCCTCAAATCCCACACCTGCTACAAACGACTCAAATCCCACACCTGCCGCCACCCCCTTAAATCCCACACCTGCCTCCACCCCCTTAAATCCCACACCTGCCGCCACCCCCTCAAATCCCACACCTGCTACAAAGAACTCAAATCCCACACCTGCCTCCACCCCCTTAAATCCCACACCTGCCGCCACCCCCTCAAATCCCACACCTGCTACAAAGCACTCAAATCCCACACCTGCCTCCACCCCCTCAAATCCCACACCTGCCGCCACCCCCTTAAATCCCACACCTGCAGCCACCCCCTCAAATCCCACACCTGCCTCCACCCCCTCAAATCCCACACCTGCCGCCACCCCCCTCAAATCTCATACCTGCCTCCACCCCCTCAAATCCCCCCGCACCGGCCCACCCCCTCAAATCTCACACCTGCCTCCACCCCCCTCAAATCCCACACCTGCCGCCACCCCCTCAAATCTCACACCTGCCTCCACCCCCTCAAATCCCACACCTGCCGCCACCCCCTCAAATCTCATACCTGCCTCCACCCCCTCAAATCCCACACCTGCCGCCACCCCCTCAAATCTCATACCTGCCTCCACCCCCTCAAATTCCACACCTGCCTCCACCCCTTCAAATCCCACACCTGCTACAAAGAACTTAAATCCCACACCTGCTGCCACCATGTCAGAGCCCAAACATACTGCCACCTTCTCAGAGTCTGCCACTGTCCCCACAACATCTGCAGAACAATTCACCTCAGTCAGTAAACATCCTACTAACAATACTGAACAAAGAAGAATAATAAACATAAAACAGAGAAGGAGAAAAGACAGAGCAAATGAAAGTGAAAGCTCTTCTGCCAAAGATGAAGAAAGAGAAATCCCTGCCAAGCGGAAATCACAGAACACTGCTCCGAGTTCAAGCCCAGAAAACAGACAGTTCAAGCGTCTCCGTAAGGGAGAAGCAGCAGACAGTGAAGGTAAGAAATGTGGAGAAAATGAAGAGAAAAAGTGGGAAAATGTGAACATGAAAATAACACTGAGATTAATTTCCACCAGGGGAGAGCGATTACAGTCCGATGACTGTGGATCAGACTACAGAGTCTGTCCCAGAGGAGGACACCATGGATCATGAATCTGCTGAGGACGTCCACCATGCGCTACCACTTACTGAGGACATGCAGTGTGAATGAAGTTTATTACTCTTCACCCGTTCAGTCTTTACTGATTATTTTATATGCTAAAGTCTTTATGTTGTTGTTTATTCGGGTTATTTTTATACAGATCGTGTATATACTGCATACGTACGATGTTCCTGTTTTCTTTAGTGTGTTAGATTTGATTAAAAATCTGTAAATGAATTGTACTTGAAGTAAATCCATCATATCACTGAACAAATCTGTGTCACAATATACCATCTGACACTGCAGAAATCACTGGAGTTCATTGATATTTTTTTTATTATTATTTGTTTTAATGATTATTTATTGTGTTTAACCAGATCAAAGCTTTAATAAGAGAATAGTTTTTCACATTTAACATGTTCTCCCTGAGAATTCTGATGGCTGGCATGGATTATTTCTATGAATGTGTTACAGAACAGGTAAACTATCCAAGCAGGTCATTGTTGTAAATGCTCTGTGTGTATGTATCGGTACGGGATGTTGTTGTGATTAAAGGTCTTGAATTCACAAGTGAAGTGATGTATAAATATTTTATCAGCAAAAATAACCTTACAGTTTTAATGACTGCTTTTTTTAAATGCATGATATTTTCAGTAAAAAAAAATTACATAAAAATTGGCAATTTAATTATAATTTAGGAAGTTAAATACATGGGTTAGGGTTAGTGGTTAGGGGGTTAGGGGTTTAGGGTTAGGGGTTATGGGGTTACAGTTAGGGGTTAGGGTTAGGGGTTAGGGGGTTAAAGTTAGGGGCTAGGGTTAGGGGTTAGGGTTAGGGGTTAGGGGTTAGGGTTAGGGATTGGGGTTAGGGGGTTGGGGTTAGGGTTAGGGGTTGGGGTTAGGGTTAGGGGGTTAGGGGTTAGGGTTGGGGGTTAGGGTTAGGGGTTAGGGGTTAGGGTTAGGGTTACGGGGTTGGGGGTTAGGGGTTAGGGTTGGGGGTTAGGGTTAGGGGTTAGGGGTTAGGGGTTAGGGGTTAGGGTTGGGGTTAGGGTTAGGGGTTAGGGGTTAGGGTTAGGATTGAGGGTTGGGGGTTAGGGGTTAGGGGGTTAGGGTTGGGGGTTAGGGTTAGGGGTTAGGGGTTAGGGTTAGGGTTCAGGGGTTGGGGGTTAGCGTTAGGGGTTATGGTTATGGGGTTAGGAGGTTAGGGGTTAGGGTTGAGGGTTATGGGTTAGGGTTACGGGTTTGGGGGTTAGGGGTTAGGGGGTTGGGGTTAGGGGGTTAGGGGTTAGGTTTAGGTTTAACACACATCTACACCTTCACTAACGTGGAACTGAAAACACCTCTGTGTCCTCTGATCAGCCCTGGAGCCCGAGACCTTCATCCTGAATGGATTCTTTAGGAAAATAAAGAGATGTGTATTGTTACCTTATTAAATCTCCATGTCTCTGGAAGAACTTCTTTCCTTTGATGTTATGTCTTTGGTTTAATATCACACGTGTTTTTCTGTATTCGAATCTGATCTGTGAACTAATGAAACCTGCACTTCAGCATCCACACTGTACATGCTCCTGGGACCACAGAGCACTTCACTGTTCACTCCAGACTACATCTCAGATGTTCAGCAGCGTGTGACGGAAACACAGCAGGAGACCGTGGGGCAGGGAATTAACCGCTGATTCCTCGGATATCTGATTATCCATGAGTCTCAGTACTGTACACACTCTTTCCTCTAAATCTACCAATCCTACACGCTGGAGATCTTTATCTGAACATCTCCTTCTCCAGCTCTGGGAAAGATCAGTAAGTTGAGCTTTCGAGAACGTGTGAGACGATTCACACCGACTCTCAACTCCAACCTGAGACTGTGAACCCGTGTGAGCTTTTATTACCTTCATGAAGACTTAACGAGGTGAACATGTGACCTGTTTCAGTCATTAATCAGCTCCAGGAACACCAGGTCAGTGTTTACACATTACAGCGGCTTTAGAAAACCTCTGCTTCTTCAGTGACAGAACTCTGAACTCTTAAATCTCAGAACTCGATTCTGTAGATAAACAGAGGTACCTTTTTATTTATTACCCTACAGCGGATGTAAAAGTTTACACACCCCTGTTTAAAAGGCAGGTTTCTGTGCAGTACAGAATGATCAGATCTTTTAAAGTGAAACTGCAAAATATACAAATAAAAAACGATAGAAACTTTTATTAGGGAAAAAATGCAAATTAAAACCTTACAATAAGCTAGTTGCATAAGTGTGCACACCCCTAAACTAATACTTTGTTGAAGCACCACTGCACCACTCAGTGTTTCTGGGTAAGAGTCTGTCAGTGTGGCACATCTGGACTCGGCACATCTGGACTCGGCACATCTGGACTGATTCACAGCGAATAAACACAAACACAGTACAAGGACAAAATGTTTTTATTCATATAGAAGTACAGAAAAGACATAACATTATTATAGATTTTAATACTTAAAGTGTAAACACATAATTTAACACAGAATGAGCATGGCGAGACTTTTTAATGTTCTGTTAAAGAAAGAGCGCCCTGTTCAGGAAATCTGATGAAGTGTAAATGTCCAGGAACAAAATAAAAGAAACCCCTACAGTTCAGTAGACTGTTATAAAGTGCTTCCATGTTGGACCGATGATGAACGGGTTACTTCTCTCCAAATATCATTCCACATCGTCTTTAATCTCATTTCATTTCATTGAAGGGAATTTTACTGTAACGGAATTGAATCATAAAGCTCCAAATACGTGGCACTTTTGGTCACATCTTTAACTTCAGGCTGGAAAGAAACGTCCTGAAACGTCCATCAGGCTGTATGGGATCACTGATGCACCAGGAATTAAACGTGGAAGGGTACAAAGAGTTTACAAAATGCAGAAAGAATAAAACCCTGAGTTTTATCCTAAATGGAAAAGTTGCATGTGGCTGTAGTTCGGATGAAACATGACACACAGCCTGGTACAGAAATCTTTAGATGAAAACTCGGTATTAAAGTCAGGAAACACACACGTGTTGAACACGACTGCATGAACATCACCGTCCACGGCACGTGCAGTCTACGGCGGTCTCAAAATAGCTAATAAACTCTACGAACTTCACTCTCGGACAGGATTTCAGTTTGGCACTAAATGTATCACGGTATCGGTACGATATTTATGTACCAACCGTCCCCGGTGTCCTGTCTGAGCTTTTATCTACATGTCTTTAGAAAAACCGAACCAGTGACGTGACGGCAGAATCCACAAGATCACAACTCCGGGGAAACACTTTAGAGAACACGTGGGTTCTCCGTGCAGCTCGTTTGTAAAGCATGCGACACACACACACACACATCAGAAGTTCTCGAGAAGCTCGCGTCAAACTTCCTGTACAGCTGGACAACAACGTCGAATAAAAAAAGTCACTCTGAGAACACGTTCGATGCAAAATGTGAAAACTGTGGGAGTGGAGAGAGACGACCTTCGACCCCGAATCGTGCATCTTACTGGCAGTGTCCGAGTGGAACCACGAAGAACCCTACAAAGAACGTTTGTAAAAAATACTGTTCAAGCTTCAAGTTTTTGTCCACAAACAGTGTGATGCAGAGAAGCGGCACCAGGCTGGACCTCGCCTGCATCGCAGTGGATTCCTGTCTTTGCATTGATTTGCATTGAGTTTGGTTTCAGTAGTGTGTCTGAGGTCCAGTGCCCCCTTCTGGGCACACACACCACTGGAAACATAACCAAAAATACTAAAGATATATTCAAAATTAAAACTAGTGTCTTTAAAAACAGATCTCAGAACATCTGTCCACTGCTGTCAGGTTCTGATCAGTCACACCACCGTCTCCAGCGCTTTAGCGTCCGTGAGGAACGTGTCCAGCTGCGAAAAGTCCACCACGGCATCGCTCTTGTTTACGGAAATGTCTTTGAGATGGTCCTCATCACTTTGGTCCTTGGCGAAATTGACAAAAACCTGAAAAGAACAGAACGAGATAGGAGACCCGTGTTGAATAATTATCATTAAAACATAACGAATTCTAGAAAAGATTCAGCACATAAAATACAGCAAGTGTTCATCAGTTCCTCAGGCTTTCAGACATGGTCTTCTTAGAACCCTTTCTGATTGGGAAACTGGTGTAGGAGTACGAGTCTACATAATGGTACAAAGTAAAGAACGGTTTAAAGTTCTCGATTTTAACCTTTAAGAGCGTATAACTTCTAGAAGCTAAATTTGAAGAGTACACCTGAAATCTCGCTCTGAGAGAAACATGTTCCTCAAGGGTTCTCCACTAATGTAATGAGGTTCTACAAAGTGTCTTTAAGGATTTTTCTCAGCTGGAGAAACTGATGAATCGTGTACGTGGGGTTCTTCACTTGCTAAATTTGGTTCCACTCAGAACCCATCTTACTTGGTCTAGTGTGGTCTGTGAGACGGAGTAGTCCTCGATGTGGAGCTGCGCTTTGTTCCTGGACAGGATGTTGAAGATCCGAGCCAGTGAGGAGAGAGATGATGGAAGCTGGTACTGCAGCATGTTCCTGTGTTTCTCCTTCAGCGTGCTGCCGGGTAACTCGCGCTCAATCAGCTCCATCACCGGCTCTAGACGAGGCTCGGAACCTGCCACGCGCAGGATGATCGTGTAGCCATCACCAAACCTGAACAGAGAACACTGATCAACCTCCGTTCTGTGGGAGCTTCACATAAAGAACTCCACCATGCTTATTATTAGAAGCGAGAGCTCTCCTGGGTTCCTACCTGTTCTTTAGATGCTGAACACTGCCCAGGCAACGGAACCTGCCATTGACCATGATGGCCATGCGAGTGCACAGAGCCTCACACTCCTCCATACTGCCATGAGACATAGACGTAACACCTCCATTAGTGAATAAAGGTTTACATTTAATGATCATTTAGCAACAAAAACAAGTTTCAGTCTAAAACCTGAACATGTACTTTGGTCTGTCCTTCTTGGGAACCTTCATGGAGACAGACCCAAACCCTTGAAGGTTCTAAACTGAACTTTTTCTCTAACAGTGTATGATAAATACTCTCTAGGGATTCTGGGGACATTATGAGTTATTTGACTTCGACACAGGTTCTACTTTCTTAAAGAAAACCCTCTGGTGCAGGATTCAACATGGAACCTTTAAAAGTTCCTCCAAAAGGGACAAACTGAAGAATTCCAGAACTTTATTATTCTCAATTGTACTAAATACGAACTCAGAATAAAACTGAAGCTTGTATAAAATCTTAAAAAAAGGTTCAATCCTTAAACGTTCTACATGGAACCCTACAGAAAACCCTTAAACGTTCACAGAGCCCTGGAGGAACCTTTCTTTTTTTTTTTTAATGTAAGGCTTCAACATTTTTAGAAATTCAAATGAAGGTCTAATAGAAAAGTTCTGTTCAGAAGTCCGTACAGTCGCAGTATCAATAATCTCCTCGTGGTTGTTACCTGTGCGAGGTGAGAACGACAGAACGTCCCTCTTTAATGATGCCGAGGATACAGTTCCACAGAGCACGTCGTGCTTTGGGGTCCATACCGGTCGTGGGCTCGTCCTGTTCCAAAACAAAAACAGAGTGACACATAAACTCCCAGAAAAAACACAGGAACTGGGTCTCTGTGTCTCGCTGTGGTTCTGTCCTTCATCAGGACTTTAACAATCGACCATCAGAGCCCTGTGTGTGGAGTTAAAGAGGAGCAAATGACCTCCAACACCTCATCCGCAGCCGGAACACCGTGTTCTCCCAGAACTCGGAGATCTAGGTTGTTTTGGATTATACCAGTAACCGAGGCTCGCGTCTGGTTTACACTCACCAGGAACACCACAGGTGGGCCTCCGATCAGAGCGATGGCCGTGGAGAGTTTGCGCATGTTTCCTCCGCTGTAGCTTCCCGCCGATTTGTCCACATACTTCACCAGACCCAGTTTACGGATTCCCCACTCTGCCACCTGAAACAGCACCGGGTACGCGCGTTAGCACGGAGAACGTGTAAAGAAGGTTTTCAGTAACGCCCAGCTCTGGCGGAGTACCAACCTCGCACACTTCTTTTTCGGGCACGCCACGCAGAATGGCGTAAAACTCCAGGTGCTCTCGGCCGGTCAGCAGGTCGTTGATGGCGTCAAACTGAGGACAGTAGCCCATGTTCTGATGGACCTCGTTGATCTCCGTCAGCACGCTGAAACAGAGTTCACAATCAGGTTCGCTAGAAAAAGCCGTTACGGATTAGAAATCGCATTAGATAACAGCAGCTCTGAGAGTAGTGTCGCTGCACATGGCCCCGGTTCTGCTCAGCGTACCTCTTGCCAGCTAAATAAGCTTCTCCGCTGGTGACGATCGAATCTCCGGTGAGCATCTTGAAGGTACTCGTTTTTCCAGCGCCGTTCACTCCGAGCAATCCAAAACACTGCGGAGAGAAACGGCGTGTTTAATATCGCACGCGTAACGCACTAGAACATCATGTCTTGAGGATATCTGGAGCTCTCCGAAGGTTTTACCTCTCCACGTGGAATTCCCACACACAGTCTGTCCACCGCTGGCTTCTGCTTCCTCTTATACACCTGTGATGATGTCACACCATCACGTTATTGCTCGAAGCTCTCAAATGTACAGCTTTCTCTTTTAATTCACGCACTGTAGAAGAAGCAGGAAGTGAGCTAACCTTGGTCAGCTGTCTGAGCTCCAGGATGTCACTCTGTCCACCTCCACCCAGGATCCTTTGCCTCTCCCTGGCCACGTCCTCGTCCTCCTCGCTGACTGGCTTCAGATGAGCGCTAAAGCCCCTGTAGGCACCGAGGTTTAATCAGCATACAGAGAACACAGAAGACTCATAGATAAATCCACCGAGGAACCGAGGAACCGAGGAGTTACCTGGCCTTGATGCAGAAGCGATACTGTATGAGCACTGTAATGCAGAAGAAGACCACGCCTTCCACTGCCATAGCAAAGAGGTTCTTCCCCACCATGTCCCATGCCAGAGGAGAACGGAACCGATTCTCACCTGAGGATCCGCAGGTTGGAAATCATTTAAATACTGAACAGAACTGAACAGAACTGAACAGAACTGAACAGAACTGAACAGAACCACAAATCACGCTGCTTCTGAACACAGCTTATTATTCTGTTGAAGAGAACTTTCCATAAAAAAAAAAGAAATCACTGGAATCTCTCTCACTTACCGAATCTCTCCAGAGCATCAGCCATGGCCTGGTTCTTCACCATATCGATCAGCCCACGTCCCAGGCAGAAGTGAGGGAAGATCAGGAAGACGTTCTTCAGAATGTCATTGATGCCACCGACCTCCTGCATCAGGACACAGCGCAGAGCGTGGCGTTGTACTTTCATTATTTAAATACAACACAGTGATATAGACGCACATATTTACACTGATTATTATAAAACATACACACGTTACACCCTTATTACAAAAATATACACACCCCTGGACGTTACAGTAACTGAACCTGATTCGAGTGGCGCCCCCCCCTGGGCGGTTCTGTACTCACATTGCCACCGAACAGCTCCAGGACGAAGGTGGAGACGCTGCCGTTGATTCCTATGAGGATGTTGACGCTGGTTAGGACCACGTAGGCCGTGCTGGGGATCTTGAAGAAGAATGATGCTGGGTACATCAGAGGAGTTATGGACCAGCTGTACAGAGACAAACACAACAACACCGCGTCTTCAGTCTCATGGAGGACAGATACAGGTTTAACAGCAGCAGGAGAACATCTGGCTGAATTTACCCATAAAGCAGTAAAAGGAGAGCGAGGACAGGAAGGTTGGTGGAGGAGACGTAGGCCTCCTGCTGGAAGCAGACGAAGATGATGATGACGAGTGTGGCAGGGACGATGTAGTTACACTGGAAAAGAAATACAAGAACGCTTCGGTTAGTCGACGTGTTACAGTTACCATGGAAACAGCAACATACAAATATCCAAATAATTCACATCCATCGACTACGACTCTCTTTTCTTCTCTCTCGCTTTATTCTCTGTCTATTCTCTCTTTTTATTCTCTCTCTCTATCTCTCTCTTTCTTCTCTCTCTTTATTCTCTCTTTTTATTCTCTCTCTCTTCCTCTCTCTTTATTCTCTCTCTCTTTATTCTCTTTATTCTCTATTCTCTCTTATTCTCTCTCTTATTCTCTCTTTATTCTCTCTCTTTATTCTCTCTTATTCTCTCTTTATTCTCTTCTATTCTCTCTTATTCTCTCTCTTTATTCTCTCTCTTTATTCTCTCTCTCTATTCTCTCTCTTATTCTCTCTCTTATTCTCTCTCTCTATTCTCTCTTTATTCTCTCTTTATTCTCTCTTTATTCTCTCTCTCTATTCTCTCTTTATTCTCTCTCTATTCTCTCTCTATTCTCTCTTATTCTCTCTTTATTCTCTCTTTATTCTCTCTATTCTCTCTCTTTATTCTCTCTTTATTCTCTTTTATTCTCTATTCTCTTTATCTCTCTTTATTCTCTTTATTCTCTCCTTATTCTCTTTATCTCTCTCTATTCTCTCTCTATTCTCTCTCTTTATTCTCTCTCTCTATTCTCTCTCTTATTCTCTCTTTATTCTCTCTTCTTCTCTCTCTTATTCTCTCTCTTTATTCTCCTCTTTATTCTCTTTTCTTCTTTCTCTCTATTCTCCCTTTATTTCTCTTTATTCTCTCTCTTTCTTCTCTCTCTTTATTCTCTCTATCTCTCTATCTCTCTTTTATTCTCCTATTCTCCTCTTTATTCTCTCTTTATTCTCTCTCTATTCTCTCTCTATTCTCTCTTTATCTCTCTTTATTCTCTCTTTATTCTCTTCTCTTATTCTCTCTTTATTCCTCTTTATTCTCTCTTTATTCTCTCTTTATTTCTCTCTCTTATTCTCTCTTTATTCTCTTATCTCTCTCTTTATTCTCTCTTTATTCTCTCTTATTCTCTCTCTTATTCTCTCTTTATTCCTCTTTATTCTCTCTCTATTCTCTCTTTATTCTTTATCTCTCTTTATTCTCTCTTCTTTATTCTCTCTCTCTATTCTCTCTCTTTATTCTCTCTCTCTATTCTCTCTTTATTCTCTCTATTCTCTCTCTTTATTCTCTCTTTATTCTCTCTCTATTCTCTCTCTTTATTCTCTCTCTTATTCTCTCTTTATTCTCTCTCTATTCTCTCTTTATTCTCTCTCTCTATTCTCTCTTTATTCTCTCTCTATTCTCTCATTCTCTCTTATTCTCTCTTTATTTCTCTTTATTCTCTCTCTTTATTCTCTCTCTATTCTCTCTCTTTATTCTCTCTCTCTTTATTCTCTCTTTATTCTCTCTCTTTATTCTCTCTTTATTCTCTCTCTATTCTCTCTCTTTATTCTCTCTCTATTCTCTCTTTATTCTCTCTTTATTCTCTCTTTATTCTCTCTTTATTCTCTCTCTCTTTATTCTCTCTTTATTCTCTCTCTCTATCTTCTCTCTTATCTCTCTTTATTCTCTCTTTATTCTCTCTCTCTATTCTCTCTCTTTATTCTCTCTTTATTCTCTCTTTATTCTCTCTTTCTATTCTCTCTCTTTTTCTCTTTATTCTCTTTATTCTCTCTCTCTCTATTCTCTCTCTTTATCTCTCTCTATTCTCTCTCTCTATTCTCTCTTTATTCTCTCTATTCTCTCTCTCTTTATTCTCTCTTTATTCTCTCTTCTTCTCTCTCTTATTCTCTCTTTATTCTCTCTCTTTATTCTCTTTCTTCTCTCTCTCTTATTCTCTCTCTTTATTCTCTCTTTATTCTCTCTTTCTTCTCTCTTTATTCTCTCTCTTTATTCTCTCTCTATTCTCTCTCTTTATTCTCTCTCTCTATTCTCTCTTATTCTCTCTTTATTCTCTCTCTTATTCTCTCTATTCTCTATTCTCTTTATTCTCTCTTTATTCTCTCTTTATTCTCTTTATTCTCTCTTTATTCTCTCTTTATTCTCTCTTTATTCTCTTTATTCTCTTTTATTCTCTCTCTCATTCTCTCTCTTTATTCTCTTTTATTCTCTCTCTTTATTCTCTCTCTTTATTCTCTCTCTTTATTCTCTCTTTATTCTCTTTATTCTCTTTATTCTCTCTCTCTTTATTCTCTCTTTATTCTCTCTTTATTCTCTCTTTATTCTCTTTATTCTCTCTTTATTCTCTCTTTATTCTCTCTCTCTTTATTCTTTATTCTCTCTTTATTCTCTCTCTTTATTCTTTTATTCTCTCTTATTCTCTCTCTTATTCTCTCTTTATTCTCTCTTATTCTCTCTTATCTCTCTCTTTATTCTCTCTCTTTATTCTCTCTTTATCTCTTATTCTCTTATTCTCCTCTCTTTATTCTCTCTTTATTCTCTCTTTATTCTCTTTATTCTCTCTCTCTTTATTCTCTCTTTATTCTCTCTTTATTCTCTCTTTATTCTCTCTCTTCTTCTCTCTCTCTCTATTCTCTCTCTTATTCTCTCTCTTTATTCTATCTCTTTATTCTCTCTTTATTCTCTCTATTCTCTTTATCTCTTTATTCTCTCTTTATTCTCTTTCTTCTCTCTTATTCTCTATTCTCTCTATTCTCTCTCTTTATTCTCTCTTTATTCTCTCTTTATTCTCTCTCTTTATTCTCTCTTTATTCTCTCTCTATTCTCTCTCTTTTATTCTCTCTCTCTTTATTCTCTCTCTATTCCTCTCTCTATTCTCTCTTTATTCTCTTATTCTCTCTCTTTACTCTCTCTCTATTCTCTCTTATTCTCTCTTATTCTCTCTCTTTATTCTCTCTATTCTCTCTCTTTATTCTCTCTCTATTCTCTCTCTTTATTCTCTCTCTCTATTCTCTCTCTTTATTCTCTCTCTTTATTCTCTCTCTTATTCTCTTTATTCTCTCTCTTTATTCTCTCTTTCTTTATTCTCTCTCTTTATTCTCTTTATTCTCTTTATTCTCTCTCTTTATTCTCTCTTATTCTCCTTCTTCTCTCTCTCTATTCTCTCTCTTTATTCTCTCTTTATTCTATCTCTTATTCTCTCTCTTTATTCTCTCTCTATTCTCTCTATTCTCTCTCTTATTCTCTCTTATTCTCTTCTTCTCTCTTATTCTCTTTTTATTCTCTCTCTTATTCTCTCTTATTCTCTCTTTATTCTCTCTCTATTCTCTCTCTTATTCTCTCTCTTTATTCTCTCTCTATTCTCTCTCTTTATTCTCTTTATTCTCTCTCTATTCTCTCTCTCTATTCTCTCTCTATTCTCTCTTTATTCTCTCTTTATTCTCTTATTCTCTCTCTATTCTCTCTTTATTCTCTCTTTATTCTCTCTCTTTATTCTCTCTCTCTATTCTCTCTCTTTATTCTCTTTATTCTCTCTCTTATTCTCTCTTATTCTCTCTCTTTATTCTTCTTTATTCTCTCTCTCTATTCTCTCTCTTTATTCTCTCTCTCTATTCTCTCTCTTATTCTCTCTCTCTTATTCTCTCTCTTTATTCTCTCTTTATTCTCTTTATTCTCTCTTTATTCTCTCTCTTATTCTCTCTTTATTCTCTCTATTCTCTTTATTCTCTCTCTCTATTCTCTCTTTATTCTCTCTCTCTATTCTCTCTCTTATTCCTCTCTTTATTCTCTCTCTTATTCTCTCTTTATTCTCTTATCTCTTTATTCTCTCTCTATTCTCTTTATTCTCTTTATTCTCTTTATTCTCTTATTCTCTCTCTATTCTCTCTCTTATTCTCTCTCTATTCTCTCTCTTATTCTCTATTCTTTTATTCTCTCTTTATTCTCTCTCTTTTTATTCTCTTTATTCTCTCTCTCTCTCTCTATTCTCTTTATTCTCTCTCTTTATTCTCTCTTATTCTCTCTCTTTATTCTCTCTTATTCTCTCTTATTCTCTTTATTCTCTCTCTTATTCTCTCTTTATTCTCTCTCTATTCTCTTATTCTCTCTCTCTATTCTCTCTCTCTTTATTCTCTCTCTTTATTCTCTCTTTATTCTCTCTCTCTATTCTCTCTTTATTCTCTCTTTATTCTCTCTTATTCTCTCTTATTCTCTCTCTCTATTCTCTCTTTATTCTCTCTCTTATTCTCTCTTTATTCTCTCTCTCTATTCTCTTTTATTCTCTTTATTCTCTCTTTATTCTCTTTATTCTCTCTCTTTATTCTCTCTATTCTCTCTTATTCTCTCTCTCTATTCTCTCTCTTATTCTCTCTTTATTCTCTCTCTTTATTCTCTCTTATTCTCTCTTATTCTCTCTCTATTCTCTTTATTCTCTCTTTATTCTCTCTCTCTTTATTCTCTCTCTTTCTTCTCTCTCTCTATTCTCTCTTTATTCTCTCTCTTATTCTCTCTTTATTCTCTCTCTTATTCTCTCTCTTTATTCCTCTCTCTTTATTCTCTCTCTATTCTCTCTCTCTATTCTCTCTCTTATTCTCTCTCTATTCTCTCTTTTCTCTCTTTCTTCTCTCTCTATTCTCTCTTTATTCTCTCTTTATTCTCTTTATTTTTCTTTCTTCTCTCTCTATTCTCTCTCTTTATTCTCTCTTTATTCTCTCTCTCTATTCTCTCTCTTTATTCTCTCTCTATTCTCTCTCTTATTCTCTCTCTTTATTCTCTCTCTTTATTCTCTCTTTATTCTCTCTCTTATTCTCTCTCTCTATTCTCTCTCTTTATTCTCTCTCTCTATTCTCTCTCTTTATTCTCTCTTTATTCTCTCTTATTCTCTCTCTATTCTCTCTCTTTATTCTCTCTCTTTATTCTCTCTCTCTATTCTCTCTTTTTTTTCTCTCTTTATTCTCTCTTTATTCTCTCTCTCTTTATTCTCTCTCTTTTTATTCTCTCTTTATTCTCTCTCTCTTTATTCTCTCTCTTTATTCTCTCTGGTTATTATATAGAACGGTAAACGATAGAAGGACCTCTCACCATATCCCACAGAAAGTTTGCGAGCCAGTAGAGGAACGGCTGAACTCCGCTGATGAACTGCATGTGCTTGGCTTTATTCACTCTCTCCTGAATGAGGAAGACCACAAAGCTGGCCGGGACGAAGGACATGGCGAAGATGACGCAGATGGAGACCAGGACGTCGACTGAGGTGGTCATCCTGACAGAAAATTAAACAACACGTCAGATGGAAGTCAGAGGGAATCTGGTGGAACTTCAGGTTTCTGTGACGAGGAGCACGGTTACTCACAAGGCCACCTGAGACAGCTGCTCTTTAGTGAGGTTCAGCGGGTGGTTAAAAGCTTTGATAGCAAATTTGGCGGGGTTCAGACCGGCGGGCAGGCTGGCACGCAGGATCCCGTTGTTCATCACGTTGAGGAACGCGGAGATGCTGTGCCAGCCTTTGTTATTGAACCAGATCTGCACATGAAGATGAGACAATGTCAAGAATGTCAAGTCATCAGTTTAGTGACCCATGACAGATCATCATTCTGATGTCTCTGAAACATGACTGGAGAACATCTCCGGTTCCTCACATGTTCTCTGGATTCATTAATCTAGTAATCCTACTCGATATTCATCATAAAGCACATTAAAAATACCGACCTTGACGTTGTTCTTGGTGTCCAGGCCTCTGATGAAGCTGGATAACCCTCTCAGAAACCGGTCTGGTGCCGCGCCCTGCTCCCAAGAACAACAACGAAGACAAACAAAAACTTTACAGAAGTCCGAGTAACAATCCGGAACAAATGAGATGAAAGACGGAAGAAACAGGGAACGATATCGTATTATTCAGCTACTCGTAAATCACAACCATGTGAGAATACTCACTCTTTCCAAGCTGAAACGAGCACGCATATGAGCGATGGCCTTGGAGATCTCGTCTGAAGGGGGCAGGTCTTGTGACCTTCTGGCGCCCAGTGAGAATCCGCCATATCTGTGACCAACCAATGAGGAAAGAGTCAGATTAGATGTAGTGATTACACCCAGACTACTGAATGGTGTCGACACTGAACCCCACACATGGCCATGTTCGGTGGAGATATCACTATTAAATCTGACCAACTGTTTGCACTTGTTTCATTTATTTCTTTGTTAATCCATGATGTAAGACGCACCTGAACTCATTCACCCAGAGTTTGTTCTTCAAGCTGCAGAAGAACATGAGACAAGCTGCTGTTAGAGATTTACACACACACAACAACAGCGTTTATTCGTCACTGATCGTCTCGGTAATCTTCCTCCTCACCTCTTTCCAATGATCTGAGCGTAGGTCTTCACCAGGTAGTCGGAGATGTTCCTCCCGGTTAGATTCTGCAGTGTGTCTGTATCGCTGGTTTTGATCTACACCAAAATGAGCAGAAAGGCTTTTTGAAAATAGAATACGATAACAACGCCTCCACCCTTTCATTATGACACATAAGGTAGCATCATTAGTCTTTATTTATTGTTTATGTTTACCTGTGGTGGTGGAAGGCCGCCTGCTCCCGGTGGACACTCGGGCAGCATCTTCTTCTTCTCCTCACAGCTGCACTCACAGACAGGGGACGGGTTTTCCATGCTCCAGTTTCCGGTCTGAAACATGTCCGATACGGCCTTGGGAACTTCGGGAACAATCCACTCACGGTCTCTAATCGGGCATGACCCGTCTCTGTTTCATAGAGAAAGAAGTGGTTAGGTATTTAACTCAACGTCAGAAAACACCTCACTCTTAGTCATCATTTGATCATTTTCAGTGCCTTTTGTGGAGTTTTGTAGCTGTGGCTAAACATTTACATATCATTTACATAACATTTACATAACATTTACATAGCTGGATAAATGAGACGGTACAAAATATTCACTCACCCAGGCGTGCTGTCCTCTGAACACCGCCCCCTGTAGGCCGCACTCTCCGTTAACGCTCCGAGTAGCTTGTTAGCGTGCGTATCGTCCGGGGCGTCGTTACTGACGTGAAACAACTCAATAAGACTTTGGTTCATTGTATATACTTTAACTCTGTTATTGGAGCTGTGGTGTTTACCTGATGAAGGTGTACTGCTCCTCATACATGCTGGGCTCCAGCTCCAGACTTGGGTACTTTCCGAAAGGTGGGACAATTAGACTGAAGACCAGGGCGATGCACACGAACACAGCTGGAAGAACAATCTGGAAGCAGCAGATGTGGGTTAGGGAAAGGTTCAGAAAGGTGCGTGGATTTAGAAAGATAATAGAGTGAGAGGATCAGCTCACCTGAGCAAAGAATCCTTTCCGAGAGCGACGGGCATACAGGAAGCGTTTCCAGAGTAACGCCACGAACTGCTGCCTCTTCAGACTCCAGCCTTTCACCTGGTACGAGCCTTTTCCATCCGAGACTCCTAACCAGTCCGTCTCCCGGGATTCTGAACGTGTAATCAAACGCCACAAATAAACGTCACGTGAAGTAATGTGTGACGTGATGTTGCTAATGAGAAGGTGGTGTTACGGACAGACAATAAAAGACAAAAGTACCTGGATCACCTTCAGAATCATTCAAATCAAAGCTGTCATCCTCGGTGAAGGGCTTCAGACAGCTCTGATGGTCACCAAACGCATGCCGGCGGTGCCTCCTTGGAATAGTGCCATCTAGAGGACAAAATGATTGGAAGAAATGAGTCATTTCGAGACCTTCTAACTCGTAGTGACGATATTCCGACCGTGGATTCAGTTCGTTTGATCTTACCCGCGGTTACAACGTCGACTCCGTTATCATCCGCAACCTTCAGGAAGATCTGCACCACAGAGAAGAACCTGGTCACAACGCTGTCACATTCAGCATGGCAAAGATATTATTAGATCTGTCTATCTACACTGACTTACCTCCTCAAGCGTGGTGTCTGAAATTCCGTAGCTGGAGATGCCGAGGTCGACGAGGCGATCATCGATCTCGTGGAAGAGTTCCACAAAGGCACCATCCTTCGCTGCTTCATAAGGCAGCACGTAGGTGATCTCATGGCCCAGATCCTCCACCAGTCGGGCTGAGGGAACGTGCTTGAAGATGACGTTGGAGATCAGGGAGATGTCTGGAATGTCAAACATTTAAAAAAAAAGTAGATATTGTAAGGTTCTGATTCCACAAAGCAAAGTTCTGATTGGTTCATTCTGGTCGAACATTACCGATAGTGGTAGTCTCACTTTCGTGGTCACTCCCGAGGCCGGCGTCAGAGCTGCTTTCAGAGACGCTGTCATCCTGCAGGGACAAAATGATTCGTTTGTATACAGTGACGGCTGAACATTCTAACCAGGCTTTTCTCACAGGTTGGTCACCACGAACCTTCTTCAGACTGTTCTTGGAGCAGGACACGGTGCTGCTGGAGTTGCGACACGAGCTCAGAGACAGGTCAAAATCCCTCTTGACCAGAGTTAGGTAGTATCCAGTACCCAGATGGGTCTTCAGGAATAGGGAGGAACCCACACAACACAGCTTCCCATGAGAGATGATGGCAATGCGGTCGCCCAAAATATCGGCCTCGTCCATGTGGTGGGTGGAGAGGATGATGGTTCGACCTGATGAAGATGAAAATCAGTCCATTACCAAGCTACATGAACAATTCAACGTGATGTCCAGTCACGTGAGAGGAGCTTTCACGAGGAATCCTCCTGCACACTTGGTGAACGTTATTTGAACACAGAAGAACTCCAGTTACGAGATGGTGTGGTGTTAATGGGTTCTGATAAGTTGGTCTTTCGCATGCGGAGTCGTGTGAGTGCTCTGTCTGTTCTTACGCCTCGTTTTTCATTTTTCAAAGTAGACTATTTTTTAGGCATATTTCATTAATTCCAGATGAATCTGGATCATTCTAATTCTTGAATTAATTTACGTTTCCCGTACCTTGCCGATACTTGAGCAGCAGGTCCCAGATGCCCCTGCGAGCGTACGGATCGACCCCAGCTGTCGGTTCATCCAGGATCACGACCTTTGAACCTCCAACAAATGCCAACGCAACAGAGAGCTTCCGTTGCATTCCTCCTGTAATAGAATCAACACCGTTGATGCTCATGACTGAAAATGACCTTCGGCCAGGTTTTTGGACGTTCTAGGTGTTTCCCATGAGCTTACCTGAAAGCTGACTGGTACGAGACTTGCGTTTGTGAGGGAGGCCTAAATCTGAAACGATCTGCTCCACCTCAGACTTCACCTTCTCCTCTGACAGGCCCTTCAGACGAGCATAGAACCAGATGTGCTCTTCTACCGTCAGCCTGGAGTCCAAGCAAGAACAACACGTTTTAGAACAAATGTTAGAGTTCCTGATTGAGCTTGGGGATAAAAATCAATCTGATGTTTTCATGGTAGTAAAACTATCCGTAGAAGAACGTACATGCTGAACAGGACATTGTGCTGAGGACAAACCCCCAGGTTCTGACGGATGGCGCTTAGATCTGAACGGATGTCTTTGCCCATAATGTAAGCGGTGCCAGATGTGGGAGGGAACAGGCCGGTCAGAATGGACCTGAAGGGGGAAATCATCATTCAGAACAACTGAACATAAACGTTTACTTCCTGTAGAAGAGACTCGTGAAGAGAAACGTACATGGTGGTGGTCTTTCCTGCTCCATTGTGGCCCAGGAAGGAGGTGATCTGATCCTCGTAGAAGCCCAGCGTGAGGTCATCCACTGCCAGCTTGTTGCCATGTCTGTAAACCTTCACCAGATTCTCGATGTAGACACCGGGCTCCAGATCAGCTGGTACCTCCTCAATGCACACAGCTTTGAGAAAACCAGAACAATTAGATTCTTACAGCCGTCTATCTGAGCCGAGAACTACGAATAAAAAGCGATAAATACCTCCTGCGTTTTCTTTCTTCTTGGTGGAGGAAGCTGTCGTCCAGCCGCATTTCTCTCCGCACCAGTACGATTTGGTGAGGGGGAAATACCACGGCCGGGGAATGCCGTACTGACCTGGGGGAGATTTAAAAGCGTTGCCGTGCATTAATAGTTTGGAACTGCTGGCTGTGAATCATCAGCGAAATGTAGGAATGTCGAATGAACTGAACGGCGGAGGGATTACCTGGGAAGACAGCCTCGATATACCACGTCATGATGCCGTACAGCACGGCATCTATCAGCATGAGCGAGATGGAGGTAGTGAGGTTGTAGTTGTCCTCCTGCATGGGGCTGGACAGCAGGTTATTCCACTGAATGCCCACTCCCTGCTCCTCGAACAGCGCAAAGTACTCACAGCCGAAACCGAACGCCACTGGAGACAACAGGCTCTGAGAGACAGACACGGTAATAAATCCAAGCTATCTCCTCAAGGCCTAGAGATATTCTCATATTCCGAACCCCTCGTCTGATTAACACACCACTCACCACGACCACTTTAGCCCCGAAGCCGATGTAGTCCTGCCAGGCCACACACAGGACGTAGGGCAGGTACAGGGTAAAGTAGATGATGCCCCCACAGGCGGCGGCCAGGTTGGCCCGAGAGAACAGCGTGCTGATCAGGAAACACTGCATGATGGTGACGATGGCGAAGGAGACCAGGAAGAGATAGACCACACCCGGGTCACTGTAGGGCAGAAGGTTCCCCGTCTGTAACGTAGAGAGAGTGACGGTGACGTTAATGACTTTTAGTGGAGCTGATTTATTTATTTATTTATTTTTACATCGGACAGGAAACATGTTCGTGTCTAATACGATGGCACGAAAATCTATCATATTACACGGATAAGTATTTTTTTTGTAGAAGGATGAGGACGAGTCACACCTTCAGGATGAGGACCAGCAGGGCGGCGCTGATGAGCAGTGGGATCAGGCTGCTAATGAACCAGCTCAGCCACAGGATCCCGTTATCCAGTCCCATAATCCTCATGGTCTCCTTCAGACGCGCCTCTTTCTCGTACACTATGCCTTTAATAATGATGGCCACTGAGTACATCCAGGCCAGCGTCATGAAGAGCGGCATCGAGCGACTCATCACACGCAAGAACCTACCCACAGAGATAAACAACAGACAGGGTTCAAATACAGGAAGACAAAAGGCCGCGTTGTTGAACTTTAACGTGAACGGTGAACACCTACATATCGTCCACGTAACACGGGTACGGCATCTGCTGGATGTAAACGCCAGTTTTTTCCTTGCTGCCTGTCAGAGCCCGGATAATCCCGTGTTCAATAACGTCCTGTAGGTACGAAAATCCTCCCCAGATGTAGCGCAGATCCTCAAATGGGTCCGCACGAGGACCAGGGTCCCAGTACCTGAGAGTACCAAACAAAATACTTCATTTAAAATAAACATCTACAAGATGAAATAAGTCAAATATAAACAGACGGTCGTTTAAGTTCTGGTCACATGACCTTGATGCTTGAAAAAGAACCCAAACGGTTCCCTACCCGTCCTTGATCTTATTGGTACGCTCCACGTTGTCGATGTCCATGCGAATCTTGTAGTTGACATTGGGAGGAAGTTCGGAGGAATCGGCCTGCATGTCCGGAAACACGATCCCGGCCCAGAACTTGCGATTGTCCAGCAGTCTCATGGATTTATTCACCAGACGCTCCTCGGTCGACACCGGCTCCAACTTGTCCAAGTTCACACACTTTAGATGGAAAAGAAAAAAATCGACCAACGTTGGATTTAGGAGCAGAGAAAACATCAGAAGACTAGACAGCAGGAATGTGATCTTACACTGGATATGACTTCATGTCTTCTATTAAACGTCTATTAAAGTGCAGCACTTCTGATATTTAAGAGGTTTCAGCACCGTGGCATGAACACACACAGAGATGATCGACACGCCTCACAGCAGTGTACACGGCGAGTATAAACACGTGGCTTTACCTCCATGAAACGTGAGATGGTCAGAATGGCCTGGTCCGTCTCATTAAACACGTCTCTCCAGGTGTACCCTGTACCCGGGGGACGCGTGTCCTCAGAGGCTTTAGACAAGAACTGTGAAATGTCCTCCACTCGCCAGTCCGTCCCTTTCAGCCTGTCGTTGAAGAACTGAGCGCTGGCGTTGTTCTGGAGCAGAGTCTACAGAGGAGAGACATCACATGCTCAAAAAGTGCTCCTACAGCATGCTAGCAATCTGTTTGACCACTGTGTGGCGCTGTGGAGTTAATATGATATCTATCACAGTCAACTCACTCTCACAAGATCCACTTCTTCACTGCTCTCCATGAAGTCCCAGACCTTCACCCTCATCTCCTCCCACATGCCTCCTAAATCCCTCAGCACACCCAGCTCCTGGAACGTCTTATTCACCTGAGAGAGAGAGAGACAGGTGGGGAGAGAGAGAGACAGGAGGGGAGAGAGAGAGGTGGAGAGAGAGAGAGAGAGAGAGAGAGAGACAGGTGGAGAGAGAGAGAGAGAGAGAGCAGGAAGGAGAGAGACAGGTGGAGAGAGAGAGAGAGGGGGAGAGAGAGAGAGAGAGGTGGAGAGAGAGAGACATTAGGGGAGAGAGAGAGAGAGAGAGAGAGACAGGTGGAGAGAGAGAGAGAGAGGAGGGGAGAGAGAGAGAGAGAGAGAGAGAGAGAGAGGGGGAGAGAGAGAGAGAGAGGGGGGGAGAGAGAGAGAGAGAGAGAGAGAGACAGGTGGAGAGAGAGAGATAGGGGGAGAGAGAGAGACAGGAGGAGAGAGAGAGATAGGTGGAGAGAGAGAGAGACAGGAGGAGAGAGAGACAGTTAGACAGACACTTCACGAGATAAAGTGATAATAATGGTCCGTGCCTCGGACAGAGACGGACCTCGTGTATGATCTTGCGTGTAGCCGGAGTATCAGGTGTGTATAAGATCTTCCCCATGAGCAGAGGCTTCAGCGCTCTCCAGATCATGCGTGAGATCGGACTCGACTCCAGATTCTTCATCATGTTGTTACAGTACGGAGCTGCAGGAGCGGAGAAAGGAAACATTTCACTGAGCAGATGTTCCAGTGGCAGAAACTCAGAAGAACCTCCATGTTCTAATGACTGATATTCGGAGAGAATTTACGGCACAAACTTACTGGACGTGTTGTCGTAGGCGGACGCGGGCTCGTTGTCGCTGTCGTTATGGTTACCGAACAGGGCCTTGTAGTTGTTATCTTCGTACCAGTTGAGGGATTTGATCTTCAGGCCGCCGCCCTCTGGGTGTCCACACACGATGCGTGACACGGCTTGGTACACGTGATTGGGCGAGTTGGTGGCGTTTCCGGTCAGGAACAGGATCTCGTTCCGCATGTCACGCCAACTCTTCATGCTCACCAGCTGCGAGAGAAAGTCAGGAGTCATTCGTTACGGACGCGGAGATCAGGGATCAACCCACGACGGTGTTTATAACGGTCTCATAGCGAGCTGTTGATGAACAAACAAACATCATCAACGTTTTAAAAACAGACATTTTCTAAATATTGAGTGAGGTATACAGGAATGTTGATAACGTTATAGACGTTTTAGATCAAAGAGACATTTTCCACGTCATTAATGCAACATGAACGTGAATATAGTACAAGTACAAAGAATTTCTATTAAAAAAAACAACAACAACACAAATGTATAATATAGAAATGAGAAGGGCTGAGACCGAAACAAAACCCCAGTGTCTGCCTGAAGGGGGCGCTGATGAACTGCTGAGTACAGGATCAGTACTGCGGGGTTACTCTCGGTCACAAAGCAGGAGAACAAAGGATGGTAATGAAGCACACACTTTCTGAACACATCTCCACTGTGTAAGCTCTGCTGTGTGTGTGTGTGTGTGTGTGTGTGTGTGTGTGTGTGTGTGTGTGAGTGTGTGTGTGTGTGTGTACCGGAGTTACTACATGTCTTTTTGTTGAGGAAAAGTAAAAGGCATGATGGTTTTCTGGAGAAGGAAACGAGTGAAGCGAGTGCTTCACAGTGACGATGTGTTTGTGTGGAATAAGCAGAGCGGAGAGGTTACTCCAGGTTTATCACGGAGGAAAACACTGCAGTTACTAAACTGCTCTTTATCATGAGCGTGATGATTAAAACATAAAGGAGTTCATTTCCTGATGTCGGTTGGGTTTGTGAGTGAAACAGCTTTTTCCAGTCTGCATTCCGAACGACTCGTTTCTCACTCATCACACTTCTACACTTCTCCCTCCAGACAAAGCTGAATCTCATCCTACAGGCATCCAGATCTCACCACAAACAACCGCTCCTGCAAACACACGGCGTTCCGAGGAGGAGACAGAGTCACGTAAACAAGAGCAGAGGAACTCGAGGAGCCTGCAACGACCTGGAGTAACCTCCCATCCTGCTGCCTCGCCGCGGGGTTACCGGAGTTCGACGAGCGCTGAAAAACCGCAGCGTGAGAACAAAAGAGAAGCTGAGGCAGGGGGAGTGTTTCTGTTTCAGTTCCTTTGTAAACGCTGACAGTGATGGTGTCCGTGTGTGACACGACGGAAATATCTTCACCATTCTGCATGTAAACAAGCACAACGCCTTAATGACGGTTCTCTTTGTCTTATTTCACGCACACAATCCACATCGTACGGTGAAGAACAGCAGCAGTGACTGAAAGTGACCTCGTGTTCAGCTAGCTCAGCCGCAGGACCTGCCGGCGTCCGCTAAATCACTCGTGACGTTCAGACTCGGCTCCGGTTTCCAAACTTCCGAAGCTGACCAAGATGCCGGAGAACCCACAGATTCCTTCTCGCGACTTCTGTAGAAAACGGTTCGGTGGGCGGAGCTACAGTACATACTGTCTGAACGCAATCTGTGATGTCACAAAATAACCTCGACAGCTTTCAACCAATCACGCCCGATATGCAAATGATTCCAGGACTCCAGTATGGGTGCACACCTTCAGCCGCAGGACGGGAGCGCTAAGCTAACTAGCCTAGCTGGCTTAGCGAATGTTTGTGATGAAGACAGGGTGGTTGTCATGGTAATGCTGAAACAGAATAGAGTCTCTGTGAAATCCCACTCGTGTGAATAATGAGTTAGTTCATTAGCGGTGTTCTCTCGGTCTGTTCCGATATCAGAGACGGCAGGATGACGTGGGGGCGGTGCCGAATTTGCATATTCATACATATGTGCATATCGTGCCGTGTTTAATGAGGTGCAGAGATCGTTAAATAATCTCCAAGCCCCGGTGTTTGATTACATACAGTTAAATATGTTCTGGAATCTGTTCCGGACGTATCACACGTCTCTCTCCGGCATTTCATTCTGCTCCCAGAAGCGGACGCGGGATATTTTGGGAACGCTCACCTGAACAGCCAAGGATCCCAGACTCTCCAGAAGCGTATCAGTGGCCAGAGACACGTCCTGGACGAGTTTAGGGTTGGACCTGACGTCGTTCTGCGAGAGGAGAGTAAGACAGGTCAGGGGTTTTAATATTCTGTTTGTTCGTGACCTTTTATTATTGAAAAACAACAAAACAACAGTGTTCTGTGTGATGCGGGTTCACAGTGACGTTCGACCCACTCGCCTTCTGAACTTCTGAAAAAAGGACAATGCTCAGTCTATGATAAAGCGTGTGCTGTCGCGCTTTCCCGTAATCGTCCCACAAAGTCTGTATTGTAGAAATTTACCCAGAATTCACTCTGTGTATTATCCTATTCCTGCGTGATTACGGCTGAAACGATCCGCGTGACTATTCGGTCTGTTCTGGTGTTTCAGAAGACACGGCAGATTAAAAGAAAAACACGCTCGGTCTTTTCTGTGAGTAAACCGAACGAGTGAACGAGCTGTTTCTATAGAAACGAGAAGGTATCCCAACCCGAGCGTTAATATAAACCGCGCTACTGCTGTTATCAACACCTTCTGACCAATCAGAATCCAGAGCTCAGCAGCGGCGTGGTGGAATCCTGAAGGATAAAACACTTTAATATCTAATATCTATCTAATATCCCTGGCGCTGGTCACATGGGTCTGTGCGTGTCTTACCCGTATGGGTTTCAGGAAGTCAAGGTTGGACAGGAAGTGGCTCTCCGCGCTGTTCAGCCAATCGACAGGCGACTGACAGATGATTTTCTGCGTCATCTCGGCGACGTCAGGATCGGCGATGCGGACAAACTCCTCCAACGACGTCGTGTTGCACAGATCTCTCAGGTGCACGCCGAAACCGTTAATCAGCACCTGTGGACGCAGTTACACTCTAGAACTCACCAGTACAACATAACCCGTCAGTGAAGAACCTCATATTCCCGTGGAGAGAGAGAACCGTATCCTCTACTCGCTCGTCCTTCTCGGAAGGCTACACCAGTGGTTCTGAGACCAGCGTAACTCTCACGGAGTCTGCAGAGTCACTGCACGGGAAAGTCTGACCGTTTACTGAAGCCCAAATCTTTAAGTTCCTAATGCAGGTGTCTTTTTAGGACCAGTTTTCAGGAGCTTGTCCCCTCCCCTCTCCCCTCTCCCATCATCCTCCCCTCTCCCATCATCCTCTACTCTCCCATCATCCCTACTCTCCCATCATCCTCTACTCTCCCATCATCCTCTACTCTCCCATCATCCTCCCTCTCCTATCATCCTCTACTCTCCCATCATCCTCTACTCTCCCATCATCCTCCCCTCTCCTATCATCCTCCCCTCTCCCATCATCCTCCCCTTTCCCATCATCCTCCCCTTTCCCATCATCCTCCCCTCTCCTCCCCTCATCCTCCACTCCCCTCAGGTGTCTGTGCCCTGCAGTGGTCTGGTGAGTACTGAGTAATCTGTGACCTTGTGTAACACAGACAGATAAATAAATACTTTTTACGAAGGGTCCAGTGTTATATCTCCATATTTTACTGACGAGATCAAGGGCATGAAGAGTTTTCTGATATCCGAGTGAACAAACGTGAACGTGAACCCCGGCTGAGACGTGTTTAAAGACCGTTCTTACTTTTTCCAGGTTGACGTCGGCGTCCACGATCTGCTGCACGGCGTGTCTGCTCAGCGTCGCGTTCTGCTCCAGGAACTCAGACAGGGTTTCGTTATCGCGCAGGAAGTCCTTCAACTTAAAACCTGAAATAATAATAATAATAATAAAAATGATGAGATTAATAAAAAAAAAAAACACACTGAAAAGTTTTCCACACGGAGTTTATCCTCCCTGCGTTTACCGAAGAGCTGCTACACAATTACACTTCTGTTTTTATTTGAATGACTTGTGCTGATCCCTGAATAATGAACTGATCTCACTAAACAACAACAGACAGGGCAGGAAGAAACGAGAGTGAGACAGCTCGTCACGTTCAGTATGTCAGAACATTCCAGAAGAGCCGTCTGTGTAAGTGGGTTCGAGCCAGACAGGTTACTGAAGGTCACTCCTCTCTGGGCACTGTATTCACTAAAGCGTTTGAATAACGTTGCTGTAATGTTGTCTAAAGGTTTCCGCACTAACAGTTCAACCAGGTGAAGACACCATGTTTATATAAGACTTCATATTTGTAATACTTGATTAAAATTGAGCAACAAAATGCTGCAAAACAAGGAGCTCTTTAAAGACGCTGATGGAACATCGACACAGAAGTCCTGTTCAGAGATGTGTGTGCCATGAGAGAGATCCCATGGGACTAAACAGGTTCCTGCTTTGGGATTGAAATCCCCAACACACGCTGAGAATCAGGACCCAGGTGTAAAAAAGTCACTGTGGGAGCGTTAATTAAAATCCTTCAACACTACACAGACTCCCAGACACCACGACTCCCAGACACCACCGCTCCCAGACACCACCGCTCCCAGACACCACGACTCTCAGACACCACGACTCTCAGACACCACGACTCCCAGACACCACGACTCTCAGACACGACTCCCAGACACCACGACTCTCAGACACGACTCCCAGACACCACCGCTCCCAGACACCACGACTCCCAGACACCACCGCTCTCAGACACCACGGCTCTCAGACACCACGACTCCCAGACACCACGACTCTCGAACACGACTCTCAGACACCAGACTCCCAGACACCACGCCTCCCAGACACCACGACTCTCAAGACACGACACCTCCCAGACACCACGCCTCCCAGACACCACGCCTCCCAGACACCACGCCTCCCAGACACCACGACTCCCAGACACCACGACTCCCAGACACCACGACTCCCAGACACCACGCCTCCCAGACACCACGGCTCCCAGACACCACGCCTCCCAGACACCACGGCTCTCAAACTCCACGACTCCCAGACACCACGCCACTCTCAGACACCACGACTCCCAGACACCACGCCTCACAGACACCACGACTCCCAGACACCACGACTCTCAGACACCACGACTCCCAGACACCACGACTCCCAGACACCACGACTCCCAGACACCACGACTCTCAGACACCACACCAGACACCACGCCTCCCAGACACCACCGCTCTCAGACACCACGCCTCCCAGACACCACGACTCTCAGACACCACCGCTCCCAGACACCACGACTCTCAGACACCACGACTCCCAGACACCACGACTCCCAGACACCACGGCTCCCAGACACCACGACTCTCAGACACGACTCCCGAACCCACACACGACTCTGAACACAACTCCCCGACACCACGGCTCCCAGACACCACCGCTCCCAGACACCACGACTCCCAGACACCACCGCTCTCAGACACCACGGCTCTCAGACACCACGACTCCCAGACACCACGACTCTCAGACACGACTCTCAGACACCACGACTCCCAGACACCACGCCTCCCAGACACCACGACTCTCAGACACCACGACTCCCAGACACCACGCCTCCCAGACACCACGCCTCCCAGACACCACGCCTCCCAGACACCACGACTCT
>CM022778.1:376055-378555 GCA_012411365.1 Ameiurus melas | reverse complement strand
CTCGGTGTAACAGCTTCAGCACTAAACTGAAGAGCTCCGTCACTCTACTGACGGCGACGTGGAGGACGACGTGGAGGACGACGTGGGGGACGACGTGGGGGACGACGTGGAGGACGACGTGGATCAGTATTTCACGTGTGCAGTAGAAAGCTCGGTGTATTTTACAGGAACATTTCTATAACGTTTATTGAAGAACACTGAGTCTCGCTCTTCTGGGAGCTGCTTTGATGTCCTTGACCTCAGTGAGGCCCGGTCCATGTTCCACACAAAGCACACAGTAATCCGATTCAAACAGTCCGAGTTCACGCGAACGCAAACATTACGACGCTGTTCAGATCGATAACGCACACGCCGACCTGCACGGCCGTCCAGAAGAACCCACTCGTCTACAGCTCGATTCATCTGGGTTCATTTCTGACGTTTCGGTCTATTTACATTCGGATACAGGGAGAGTTCAGATACACTCGCGTGTTCAGATCAGACGCGTTCAGATCAGACGTGTTCGTACTAACGAAGGGGAATTTCGATTTATTCCACCGTCAGATTAACACCCAGCGGACACGGGCTTGTGGTGAAGTTTTGGTTTAGAAGCAGGAGAAATGCGCGAGCGCGTCATTAATGATCTGCGCGTTCTACAGGAGCAGCAGTGACGTTACAGACATATTCCAGTCCTATGGTGCTGAAACGTGTGTTTGGTATGTAGAACAATCAGGATATGGGCGGGACATTGGACACGCTGCGAGCTGCAGAGACGTTCGCAGGACCGCAGGAACATGTCGGTGCTCAGGAGCGTTGTACAGGAGGAGACGCAGGACGGAGCAGCGCAGGTCACTTACATTCGTGCTGCTCGTGCGGAGGGTAGTGGAATCGCACGGAGATCAGAATGAAGAAGATGAAGAGAGGCCAGACGATCTCGATCAGGAGCTGGACCTGAGAGAGAACACGTCAGGAGTTATGGGGTTAAAACATTTCTATTGTGGATTAGAGTTCAGTCTACCGACGTGTCCCCACTATTCACAGATTAAACAGAAACGAGTGACACAGTCATATAGTCCTCCACGGTAAGGCCGTGATGTTCGCCCTGCGCCCTTTGATCTGTTTTATATCTGATATTAGATCAACTTTTACACGATACACACGTTCACCGCCATCCAAATCAGAGATCACAATCACCCCTCGCTGCAGGTCTCTGATGTGAAATCAGACTGTCTGGCGCGGCGCCGATGTGAAGTGTTCGCGTGAGATTTGTCTGCGGCTTTGATGCGGTTTCTCGCGGCTGAAGTGAAAAGGGTTTCTATTTCCTGTTTACACGCAGAGCCGAGGTTCTCCGCGTCTCACTCTGCTGCCGTCACGTGTTTTCTGTTCACTGTGATCGCTACGAATCCAGACTTTTTGCTTCTTCTATGCGTTTTTTTGCCTCGGATTAGATCCGAGTCTGACGGCAGCAGGTTAGTGACAGTGTGGACTCGGATAATGTTCGAGACAGTCCTCTATTCATGCGTTTGTTCCCAGCTGCCCCTCTACATCTGTTACACCGACCCCCTCACAGCGGAACACATGCTGCGGGACCGGACCGCGCCGCGCCGCGCCGCTTTAATGGGGTGCGTTTACATCCTGCATTAACCACCGTTAAACACCTGCTTTTACTGTTGGACAACACTGGGGGACATGCCGTTATAGGAAAATAATCAAGTCTGTGTAGAGGAACTTTTTGGACGTGTGGTGTGAACTCACGGTCTGTCTCCGTCGGTAGGTTAAGTTCTTCCACAGCAGCAGTCCCAGCTGAGTGGAGACGGCCATCTTACTCCGGCTCCTCGCTGCTTCGTCTCCGGACCTGACAACACAGCGCAGGAGAAACTGAAGTCGGGTGTTCACGCCGTACTCGGGGCTCTAACGCTAGATTTCAGGCGAGCGTAGGCAGACGCCCAGAACGAGGCAGCGCTTCCTATTTGCTGGACGGAGCTCACGCCACTCTTATCTCTCCGTCACTGTAGAAGATGAGTGATGGGGCGAGATCCAAATTCAGCACACGCTTCAAATGGGACAAAAGTCAAGCGAGATCTTCGAACCAGTAAACATTAGATCTGAGGCGGTCACGCTGCACGACTCTCACGGCAAACATTCCGCTGAAACGGAGCGTATTTACAGCCTAAAGTCACCTGATCTGACCTGAGTGTCCACTTCTCCTGGGAGACTACACCGCAGTCCTGAACGCACGCTCGCTCTGACACACACTGGACCGCTTCAGAACCTCCTCATTGGTGATTTTAGTTGTGTGTGTGTGTGTGTGTGTGTGTGTGTGTGTGTGTGTGTGTGTGTGTGTGTGTGTGTGTGTGTGTGTGGAAGCTGAAACACTGAAGAGACGAGTTCATTAATCGTTAATCGGGAGCTGTGACGGGTGAAACAGCGTTTCTCGGCCCGTGACACGCCGTGGCGGTGTTTTCTTCAGACTAACACACGAGTCAGCATTTTACTCCCTGCCTCGCGCGCTGGAACACAC
>CM022778.1:338555-363555 GCA_012411365.1 Ameiurus melas | reverse complement strand
TGTGCAGTTCTGGGTCAGCATTCAGAAGAAAATTAACCTGCTCTGCTCTTTCATTTCTGGGTTTTTTTTTAATGATCAGACGACTCGAGAGTGGAAGCCTTTAGAGGATCGAAACTGCACAGACGTCCCCTGGCTCATCCTCTTCGCTCTATTCAACGTCGGAATGGTGAGTGACCTTCACAGCAGTATTACATCTGTGTTTATTTCAACGCAGGATCTCATCTACTGCGGATTACAGGTCAGCTTCCCACTGGAAATAAACAAACCCAGTAGGAACCCTCATAGAAGTCGTACTGGTTTGAATGGAAACTGTAATGGTCCCTATGGGAATCCGATTTCATTCCATAATCAGACAATCAGAGAAACGCCAGATACGTTTTAAAACACACCACCAACATTTCTGCGGTTTCTCCATCAGCTCTTCATTTGCGGCTTCGCCATATCGACCGGCGCGGCGTCCCGGCTCGTCTCCGGATACGACAGTTACGGGAACATCTGCGGACAGAGGAACGCCGAAATTCCCGGGATCGAACTCAGCGGCCGGGACGAAACATCAAATAAGTGCGTAATATGACCATCGGTTGCGGTTTCTGTATCGTTCAGGAAGAACTCTCTCCTGTGCGGTCTGAGGAAGAGGAAATGAACAGGTTCACAGTGGAACTGGACATGAGGTTAAAGTTCTGGAAATAGGTGGTATATATAATTGTTGTTGGACGCTGATGTGATGAAACACTCAGCAGGTTAACTGTGTAAATAACTGTTCTGTGTTTATTTACGTGGTAATAAAACACGTGTTCACGTTAGTGTGAGATTAGACATTAAACTCGGCTTCCCGCTCTTTATGATCTGGAATTTCAGACATTCTCATGAGGAACATTTCATCTCTTTCCCATTTAAATACCAAGCTTCCAGCTTAAACAGACAGGTGTGTGACGGGGGTTCGAGCCTGTCGCTTAATCCCTGTTTATTATTATTATTATTACAGGGTCATGTGATTAGACACCTGATCTAGCTCTGAGCTGATCGTCGTCATCAGCTGGAGGTTTTCAGTGAAATGCACTAAAGTGTGTTTGATCGTTTTCCTAACATGAGTAAATGGGACTTGTTAACTCTGTAGAATAGTGTTTAGACTGATCTAGACTGATCTAGACTGATCCAGACTAATGTAGACTGATCTAAACTAATCCAGACTGATCCAGACTAATGTAGACTGATCTAGACTGTTGTGCTGTGTGAAGCTCGGACCTGAAGGCAGCTTAACAGGTTTTTGTGTTTTTCTGCCGTTTGCTGTTAATGCAAGCAAATCAGATCAACGCTGCACAGACGACCATTTTCTCCTCCCTGTCTCTGTCTCTCTGTCTCTGAGTCTCTGTCTCTGAGTCTCTGTCTCTGAGTCTCTGTCTCTCTGTCTCTGTCTCTCTGTCTCTGAGTCTCTGTCTTAGTCTCTGTCTTACTCTCTGTCTTAGTCTCTGTCTCTTAGTCTGTGTCTCTCAGTCACTCAGTCTCTGTCTCTCAATCTGTCTCTGTCTCTCAGTCTCTGTCTCTCAATCTGTCTCTGTCTCTCAGTCTCTGTCTCTCAGTCTCAGTCTTTCAGTCACTCTCTGTCTCTGTCTCTCAGTCACTGTCTCTCAGTCTCTGTCTCTCAGTCTCTGTCTCTCAGCCTCTGTCTCAGTTTCTGTCTCTCAGTCTCAGTCTTTCAGTCACTCTCTGTCTCTGTCTCTCAGTCACTGTCTCTCTGTCACTGTCTCTGAGTCACTCTCAGTCTCTCTGTCTCTCAGTCTCTCTCTCTGTCTCAGTCTCTGTCTCTCACTGAACTGAACAGTTTGCATTTGCAGGAAGAGTGTTTATTTTGCCGTAAGCAGATTGTCCCAGCTTTGTTGGACGTGACGCGTTGCCGTAGAGTTTCATCTGCTGATAAATCATAAACTTTGACCGTTCTTTTCTGATGCGTTTCCTCTTCCATCCCGCAGGTTCGTGTTTTTTCTCGATCCCTGTAACATCGACATCGTGAAGAGGAAGATCAGATCTGTAGCTCTGTGTGTCTCCAAATGTCCAGAAGCACCACTACAGACTTACGAAGATCTCAGAAAGTTTTCCGAGACCAACGGTACGCGTTAAATCGGCGCTCTCGTGTTTACAGCACAGATCGGTCTGAATCTTTCAGGTTTAAACAAATACATTCTCTAATGTCAGCTTCGGAAACGTGAGGAAACACATCGTTTGCTAATAATAAGTGAAGTTCGGGGACAGTCACGGTCCATCAAGCTGTTTCTAAAAGCAGACAGGGTTCGAGATGAGAGCTGTAACCAGGGATTTTTTTTCTTTTCAGGATCTAAACTGTGTTCGTACGAGCTCGATCCGAACAGATATCCGGACGATCCGAACAGAGCCACGAAGTGCCCCAAACTTCCGGTTCCTCCCAGGCAAAGACCTTATTCCATCTTCCTCCGGTTACAGATGAAACTTTACTCAGTAACGCTCACATCGGAACACATTCTCTGAAGTGTTGACGAGTTCGGAGCGGATGTTTGTATACACTCGAAGATCATTTCATTGATAGAATTTTAAATGTATTGAACGTTTGGCTTCACAGACGTGTAAATTTATCCCAGCTTCATCCTGGTCCGAGTTCCTCAGTGTTTATTATTCTAAATGCACATCGATGGCAGAATATTTAATCCTTTCTCCTCTGGCAGTCAGTCTTTACCGATCTTCCACCGCTGCACTCCGGCCGACATCTCCTGCTTCTCCAAGTTTGCTGAGGCTCTCATCACGTTCGTCAGTGACAACAGCATTCTGCACAGGGTCATCGCTGGGGTCATGACCTCCAAGGAGATCATTTTGGGACTGTGTTTACTTTCGTTGGGTAACCACTCTCTCTCTCTCTCCCTCTCTCTCAGTGCCACTGTTTAGCTTTTATCTGCTCAGCTCTCCGTGTTCTTCTAATGCTTGTTTTGGTGTGATATGTGGTGTGATATTTGCTTGTTGGCGTGAGTGTTGAACGGCACTAAGCGGTGAGTAAGAACCGTGATGAGGGTATTAATGTCTCGTATGTTTAATATCCTTTTTTCTGATGTTCATTGCAGTTCTGTCCATCATTCTGATGGGAGTGATCCGCTTCATCTCGGTAGTTCTCGTGTGGCTCCTCACCGCCATTGTGGTAATCGGCTCCTTAGGTTGGTTATTAGGAAATAATTCCACTGAAATTGTACCAAAGAGCCTAAGATAATGATCAACTCTTTAAAAACTCCTCACGCATGTGTATATAAATATACGTCAGGGTAAAGAGCTGGAGAATCCCGAACTGAACACGCTGGAGTATACGTATATGGAGTATGTGTAGAAGATTACGCTAGTTTAATAAGATGAAGATGATCAGTACACACTCCGTGACCTGGTTACCGAACACCTTTTAAATACGAGTTTGTGAGAAGTTCAGGCAGGTGTTTCTTCTCTCTCAGGTGGGACTGGAGTTCTCTGGTGGCTTTACGCGGACCACCGAGTGTCTGTCAACGCCACTCTCCCTGCGAATGAGCTAGCCGTGGCTATGGATAACCAGAAAGCTCTGCTTATCTACGCTATAGGAGCTACAATCTTCACGGTACTGAACTTGATGTTCTTCTTCTTCTTACCGTACCTTTGTGATATCTCTAACCAGATTCATTAGGATCAAACACTTCAAATGTAAAATTCTTGTTTTCCCCCCAGTTGAAATTTCCCGGATGACATCATCGTGCACGACTGCTTTGAATAAAAATATCCTCAGCCGAGGTCATCATTTCTGTTCTGAAAATAAGCAGAAGTGCTGAGCTCGGGGAAAGCGCTCACTTACATGGACAACAATAATCCACTCTTAATCTAATTAAAACCATACTTTGATTAAGAAACTACATGTAAACACCAACCTTAATCTGATTAAGGTCATGATTTAAGTAAGCTCTAATGGAATTAAGACGTGTGGAGTATTCCTGTTTGAATCGTATTACAGACATGTAAACACCTTCATCACATTATGAACGTTGTGAGAGTTTTCAGCGTGTTGTGCGACAGGACACGATCACACACACGACAGTTTCATGTTTTACAGAGAGAGTTCGGCTGTGTCCCAAACCGCATACTTTCCTACTATAGTCCTGTAGTGGGGAAAAAGACCTGTATCTCGGCTACTATACAGAGGGTAAGTATGCGATTTGAGACGCAGCCCACGGATCGTACTGTAGTACTGCGTTAGGATGAAATGATCCGGGTCGGTGGAACGTCCCGAGTGAAGCACGGAACGTTAGTCTTTAATATTTTTCATACTGATCCGTGTTTCCTTATGTGTCAGGCGATCCTGCTGCTGCTGCTGTTCTTCATGAGGAAGCGTGTGGCTCTGACCATCGCTCTGTTCCGCGTGGCCAGTAAAGTGTTCGGTTCTCTTCCTCTGCTGGTTCTGCAGCCGTTCTGGACCTTCCTCACGCTCATGCTGTTCTGGGTTTACTGGATCACCGTGCTGCTGCTTCTCGGCACCGCAGGTCCGTCGTACGTTCGGTGCTGCTTCACGCCGAGTTGCTCAGATCAGACTGTCGTTCAAATCCGATTGAACTCCGATGGAAATTAGAATCGGATTATATTCAAAGTCGTTTTAAATTAAAGATGTAAAGTGGACTTTTAATTGACGGAGATTTGACTTCAAGCTCTACTTAAATTCAGCGTAAACGTGAGATTGAAGCTTCATTTCATGTCCGTGACTTTCTCCAAGCTTGTTCCTGGGTGATCTTCACTGTGGTGGTGTCTCCTGAGGTTCTGCACATCATGCCTTCATTACTTTAGTAGATAATACGTTCAGGATGAAGTGGAGAGATGAGTTTGAAGATTGTAGACTCCTGGATGAGTGTGTGACGTGTGTCTGTTCTCCAGGAAGTCCAGTGAAGAATAATCAGACGGGGCTGGTGGAGTTCCAGATGCACGGGCCGTTACAGTACATGGTGTGGTACCACGCGGTCGGTCTCATCTGGATCAGCGAGTTCATCCTGGCCTGCCAGCAAATGACGATAGCAGGGGCGGTCGTTACGTATTACTTCACCAGGTAAAAGGTCAGAGGTCATACCACACAAATGTCTGGGACTAATGCATCCCAGAGATGTTTCCCAGTCCTCTACACCACCACGCCCGAATCGATCACGCTGTCCTGAAGATGTTACACAGCGCTGACACTGGAGACTCCTTCCATACACGTTACATAAACATCTCCTTACCATCCCAACCATTACACACGCTTAAAAAAAAAACCTGTTTATGACGAGCGTGCGCTGTACCCGTCCCTGTGAACACGCCGTTACTATAGAAACGATAACGTATTCGAACGAGAGCATTAATATAAACCTGCGCTACTGTCAGAGCCGCTGTTCTAGAGAACGCATCACCACCTGACGACCAATCACAGTCCAGAACTCCGCAGCGCCGTGTGTGTGCTTCACTCTCCTCCTCCTGTGTGACAGGGAGAAGTCTCAGCTTCCTCCGACGCCCATCTTGTCTTCAGTGATGGATCTGATGCGCTATCACCTCGGCACGGTGGCGAAAGGAGCGTTCATCATCACGCTGGTGGAGATCCCTCGCCTCGTCCTCACCTACATACACAGCCAGCTGAAAGGCAGCGTGAGTCCGAGTCGCTGTGCAGATCGTTTCACGCCGAGTTCGGCGTAAAATCCGTGTCTCTGGGGTTTTCTAATCATTTCAGTGTGAATGTGATGGATTTGTAGGAAAACGCCTGTGCTCGCTGTATGCTGAAAGCGTGTGTGTGCTGCCTGTGGTGTCTCGAGAAGTGCCTCAGTTACCTGAACCAGGTACACACACACACACACACACACGAACTTTAAATCTTTCTCACTGCTGATGATGGAGTGTGTAAACTGTTTCTCGATCAGTTCTAAAAATGAACTCCATTCTGACTTGTTTAAGATTAGAACCTCTAGCCGAACTCCGCCGTCCTGAACTCGTCACGACTGTGTGCGGTGGGCGCGTCGTTTTAAACGGGTGTAGGTTACAGATGGGAGCGTGTGTCCGAGATGTCGTTCATCAGAACGGAAACATGAGGAGGAATATTTTTAAACCGTGGTCCCGTTCTCTTCTGTAGAACGCCTACATCGCGACGGCGATTAACAGCACCAGCTTCTGCACGTCTGCTCGAGACGCCTTGATCATCCTGGCTGAGAACGTGCTGCGCGTGGCCACCATCAACTCCGTCGGAGACTTCGTCCTGTTCCTGGGAAAGGTACGGCCGCGCGCGCGCTCAGACGTCACGTCCACGTCACTAAACCACGTTCTCCGGAACGCGAGGAAACTGACGCACTAAAGAAGTTCACGTGTAGAGTTCGAACGTTTCCGCAGGACCTCGACGTGGTGAGATGTAACCACTGTGTGTTCGCCTGTTCAGGTTCTGGTGGTGTCGTGCACCGCGTTTGCGGGCGTGTTGGCGCTGAATTACCAGCGCGAGTACACGGTGTGGGTTCTGCCGCTCATCATCGTGTGTGTGTTCGCCTTCCTGGTGGCTCACTGCTTCCTGTCCGTGTTCGAGATGGTGGTGGATGTTCTCTTCCTCTGTTTCGCCATCGACACCAAGCACAACGACGGCAGCCCCGGCAGGGAATACTACATGGACAAAGCCCTCATGGTAACCCTTTACACCTGCTCTTACACAGTAGCTCCTGATCTCGGTCACGCTTTCAGTTCGAATGGAATGAAACCGATCCTTTTACTGAACTTCTTACTGATTACTTCCCCAATTCATCTCCGGATGATCTGCATGGTGTACGCAGTAACTAACGAAACCCCGAGTGTTTGATTCCTCTTACGCCACAGCAGCTCACCAACAGTTAATTTAATAGAACATGCATTTGATCCATTTATACTTACATCGAATGTTATTGAATGTCTACTTCCTGTTCTCGTTTACATTACAGCAGCTAGAAACACTCGTTCCCTCACCATCCCTCTCTCATCCTCTCTCTCCTCTCTCCTTTATCTGTCTCTCCTTATCCTCTCTCTCTCCATTCTCTTTCTATCCTCTCTCTCCATTCCCTCACCATCTCTCTCTCATCCTCTCCTCCTTATCCTCTCTCTCTATCCTCTCTCCATTATCAGTCTCTCCTTATAATCTCCTTATTTAAAAAAATCACGGATTTTTTAGAATGGTAAAGAAGTGTAAACCCCTCTGTCCTGAAGATGTCGAAAAATAAAAAAAAGTGGCCAAAATATGAAACCTTAACATTTCCCACAGAAACATTGCAGCTTTTCCTCTGGAACAAAGTCCTGGCACTGGAGACTCCTTCCATAAAGGTTATAGAAAGTCAGAGTGTAGGTGTGTAGGTCAGTCTCTTGGAGCTTGAACAGACATCGCCGCTGTGTTTGTGACTCTGCAGGAGTTCGTGGAGAGCAGCAGGAAGGCCGAGGTGGAGGGGAGGAAAGCAGAAGGTGGAGACCACAGGGAGATGAAACCCATGGTACATCCACTCTATTTATTATTATTATTATTATTATTTCTGTTTGAAGTCTTTTAACCCATGAACTGAATGGTGTTTGTGTTTCAGACGGCAGGAGAGACGTTAGCGTAAAGAAACTTCAGGTGCTACTGATTTAATCTCAACACTCCAGGGATGGTTTTTTCTTTCTGTAGCTGATGACTAGCGTGCGGCCGAGGCGCTGCACGTGTACGTGTATAAACTGTTGGGTTTTTTGTAAAAGGGGTTAGCAATAATATTTTGTACATTCTTGGTCATTTTATACTTGTGTTTTTTTTTTTTTACTTCTTCACGTTCTCTTTATATAACGTTCTCCTATAGATGAAACCCATAGACCATGTGCTCCTCACTCTGCTGATGAATTCTAGAACGTGGATTATGTAGACGAATCTCTCGTGTGTGAGAAATGAAACTCTAATTAAAGGTGAATAAAAGGTTGTTACTGAAGGGTAAATAAAACCTGTCGTATGTTTATTTCTGCTCAGAGAGACTTCGTGTTCTGTGCACAGTCGTGTAGAACGTTCTCTCGGCAAACACGCGAGACTTCTGATCAACTCGTGGCTTTTTATTTCAGCCTTCACGAACGTCCAACACTGAACACTGCACTAGAACTAAACCCGTAACTGCACTCACACTTTTATTAACTCTTAACATCTCCTTAACGCCGTTCGGCTCAGTCGTGACTCCGGAGATGTTCCTTCAGCTTGGGAATGGTGCTTTGCTCTTGGTGGCAGACGTGGCATCGCAGTGGCAGCTTCAGCAGCTCGCTGGTGCCGTCCTTCACGCTCACACGACGGTCTCTCTCCAACATGGCGATGACATCTGCAACGCAAACATCTGCCGTTAAACATCGGTTTCTGCAGATGGAGTTCTAAACGTCCGACACGTGATTCTATAATCCAGACGCACACAAGTTCTGTGCAGCAGATGATCACTCATCTCCAGAACACTCACCCTGAGATTCGATGAAGTAGTCAGTGGTGAAGGAGTTCCAGTGTTTCTTATTCTTCAGACACGGAGAGTCAAAGTCTTGGCTGATTACGTGAAGGTGAACGTGACTGTACGAGGACGGAAGCAGAGAGCGCTGCTGTTAGAGAGAGTTCATCGACAGCTTCTGACCAATCACAATCCAGAACTCGACAGCAGCGTGGAGACAAACTTACACACGACATTGTAGAATATATACACTAATATTTATAATATATACTAATATTTATAATATATACACTAATATTTGTAATATATACACTAATATTTATAATATATATACTAATTATAATATATACACTAATATTTATAATATACACTAATATTTATAATATATACACTAATATAATATATACACTATTTATAATATATACACTAATATAATATATACACTATAATATATACAACTAATATAATATATACACTAATATTTATAATATATACACTAATATTTATAATATATACACTAATATTTATAATATATACACTAATAAAATATAACACTATAATATATACAGTAATATTTGTAATATATATACTAATATTTATAATATATACACAATAATATTTATAATAAACTAATATTTATAATATATACAGTAATATATACACTGATATTTATAATAAACTAATATTTATAATATATACAGTAATATATACACTAATATTTATAATAAACTAATATTTATAATATATACAGTAATATATACACTAATATTTATAATATATACACTAATATTATACACTAATATTTAGAATATATACACTAATATAATATATATACCATAATATATAAACTAATTATAATATATACACTAATATTTATAATATATACACTAATATTTATAATATATACACTAATATTTATAATATATACACTAATATAATATATACACTAATATATATAATATATACACTAATATAATATATACACAATATTTATAATATATACACTAATAATATATACACTAATATAATATATACACTAATATTTATAATATATACACTAATATATACACCATAATATATACACTAATATAATATATATACTAATATTTATAATATATACATTAATTATAATATATACACTAATAATATGTACACTAATATTTATATATACACTAATATAATATATACACTAATATTTATAATATATACACATTAATATAATATATACACTAATATTTATAATATATACACTAATATAATATATACACTAATATTTATAATATATACACTAATATTTATAATATATAAACTAATAATATATACACTAATATTTATAATATATACACTAATATAATATATACACTAATATAATATATACACTAATATTTATAATATATACACTAATATAATATATACACTAATATTTATAATATATACACTAATATTTATAATATATACACTAATATAATATATACACTAATATTTATAATATATACACTAATATTTATAATATATACATAATAATATATACACTAATAATATATACACTAATATTTATAATATGTACACTAATATTTATAATATACACTAATATAATATATACACTAATATTTATAATATATACACTAATATAATATATACACTAATATTTATAATATATACACTAATAATATATACACTAATATTTATAATATATACACTAATAATATATACACTAATATTTATAATATGTACACTAATATTTATAATATACACTAATATAATATAATCATATAATATATACACTAATATTTATAATATATACACTAATATAATATATACACTAATATTTATAATATATACACTAATATAATATATATAATAATATTTATAATATATACACTAATATAATATATACACTAATATTTATAATATATACACTAATATTTATAATATATACACTAATTAATATATACACTAATATTATAATATATAACTAATATAATATATCACTAATTTAATATATACATAATTTAATAATCACTTATTTTATATATACACTATATAATATATCTATTTATAATATATACACTTAATATAACACTATATAATATATACACTAATATTTATAATATATACACTAATATAATATATACACTATATAATATATACCTAATATTATAATATATACACTATTATATATCCAATATATATTCCTAATATTATAATATATACACTAATATAATATATACACTATATAATATATACACAATATTTATAATATATACACTAATAATATATACACTAATTTTTATAATATACACTAATATAATATATACACTATATTTATAATATATACACTAATATTTATAATATATACACTAATATAATATATACACTAATATTTATCATATATACACTAATATTTATCATATAACACTAATATAATATATACACTAATATTTTAATATATATATATATTTATAATATATACACTAATATTTATAATATATACACTAATATAATATAACTAATATTTATAATATATACACTAATTAACTAAAACTTATAAACTTAAATATAAATTATTCTTATAATTAAATTAACACTTAAACTTTAATAACTAATATAATATATACACTAATATTTATAATACACTAATATAATATATACACTAATATTTAGAATATACTAATATTTAGGATATATATAATGCATCTGAATACGTGGAACCCTGCGACGGAACCCTGAGTTGAACATCGCGACCCGGGTTACAGGAACATGTCGGACCTCATGCTGGGGATGGCGTGATAACCCAGACGGAAGCGTAGCGTGTCGGCGCCGGGACACTGCTGCACCACGCGGTCCCCGACTCGCTCCATGTGCTTCAGCAGCTCCACGTGCTCGGGCCTCAGGGCCTTCAGGCTGGAGATGGGGTCCCACGGCAGAACCAACCAGTGGAACCGCGCCTTCGGGTACTTGTCCTTAATCACCACCACCTTCTCGTCTTTGAACACCTGCGGTACAGCAAGGACACGGGGTGTGGAGGAGTGCGTCAGGAACACGCTGCTGCTTTCAGTCTACGAGCTCGTGTTCATTTCCCATGATTACACTGAGGTACCCATCACGCGGAGTTCTGCAGTCCTGCTCCAGATTATAGATTATAATCCTGTATCTGATGCGAGATCAGGAGGAGGGACAGGATAAACACAATCTGCACTAGCTGATTACTCGTAGGACCAGAGTTACTTCATGCTGCCCGAAGTAACAGGAAGCTGTGTGTGCTACCTGCATGCTGGGGTCCTGCATGGAGACTTTCAGCCCGTGGCTCCAGTGTGCTGCGGGTTCCTGTGGAGAACAGGCCCCACGTTAGCGTGGGGAAAAGCTACACGCTAATACATCACACAGTAAACAACAAGGAACCTCAGTGGATTTGTAAACACAGCCACGGGCAGCTGATTTCCCTCGGTGATATAAATCAGTAATATACGTACTGTAAAGGTTTAAAGACGAGAACAAGGCGAGGAGCGAGACCGACCTTTTCGGGAGCGTGTGTGCGGTCTGGCCGAGCCGCGCTGTTCGAACAGGAAGGTGCTGAGACTCTGCAGCTCTTCTCCTCATCCCGGTCTCTCTCCGCATGAGCGTCTCTCTGGTGCGGTCTCTTCATCGCTTTGCTTTTCTCCCCAGGAGCACCGGCAGACGTCGATTCTTCCCTGAACTGCAGCGTGTACGGATAAAGCCGATTGACCATGTAGAGCTTCTGTCCGGGTTTAAAGGTCACCTGGTTGCAGAGGTGAAGGAAACGCGGGTGGAACGCGGTTACAGCCAGCGACCTGAACAACAGCCTCGGTTACTGACACACATGGAAATGACCTCCATCATGGATAAAGCGTGCTGAGGTCAGGATGTGTACGACGCGTGTGCGTTACCTCATTGCCTTTGCCCACCACCACATCGTCCAGGCTTGTGGGATTGCTGCCTAACTGCAAAGCGGTGCACAGGTCAGCGTTCCAGAATTCTGGAATTGTCGGAGGTTTGAAATGAAACGACTGCGTTATCTTACCTGCTTCACAGTGACGAGTCCTCGGTTACAATCCGCTCTCAGTTCCACTGGAAAGGTTCAGAGACGTGTTACGATTAGCGCCGTGCTAACGACAGACAGCAGCACAGTCAACACACGATACCGAGTCCGATGTCAGTCCGATGTCAGTCCGATGTCGTCAGACTACAAAACTTTATTTAGATTCACTCTGAACGTGTAGTGTGTAAATTGGGGTGGGTTTACCTTGCTGCCTGGAGCATTTCTGGTCTTTAATCTGAGTTTCTGGACCTCGACCCAGAGTGTGTGTGTGATAATGGAGGAGCTGGATGGGTTTGTGGCTCTCATCCACACGGACGAGCCAACAGGTCGGCATGTCCCCTGAAGACCACACCCACAAATCAGACACGCACAAAACCTTCGACTCCTCATCTTTATTACAGGAATATGATAATACAGAAATACTGTCACACACACGCGCAGACTGGGAGACGGGCTGGGAGGAGGACTGGGGGAGGAGGACTAGGAGGTGGACTGGGAGGAGGACTGGGAGACATGGACTGGGGGAGGAGGACTGGGAGGTGGACTGGGAGGTGGACTGGGAGGAGGACTGGGATGTGGACTGGGAGGAGGACTGGGATGTGGACTGGGAGGAGGACTGGGAGGAGGACTGGGAGGAGGACTGGGATGTGGACTGGGAGGAGGACTGGGAGGAGGACCAATTCTGAAATAATGAAGGTAAAAGCCAGGCTCATGTTGAGGAGAGAACCTGCACAGTGACTGAACCGCATTAACATTAATATTAATCTGATTCAAACTTATTCCACATCAACAAACCTGGAACTCAGTTCAGTAAAGCGGATAAACAGTTACCTGGGTTCTGAAACGTGCTGCTCCCGTCCTCCGTTAAGGTTCTAGAACGGTCCGGTCCGCGTTTCACTAGAACATCCGTGTAGCTGTGGGAAACATGGACCAACCGCCGCGTCCCAAACGCCACCGACCTCCCGAACACGCGCACTACCACGGTGTAGGAAACCCCGCCCAGAGCCACTGCGGAGTGAAGCGAGTGGACAACACGGTGCGGTTTGGAAATGAACCAATGAGAAATGGAATGGCGCATGCGTGGTTCACTTCCGGTCTTGGATTTCAAAATACAAGTCGTGTCGAATCCTGATTTTTCCTTTGGCTTTTGGATTATTGTAGAAAATAAACTCTGTGACCAACACAAGTTTGTGATTCTTACAGGTTTTGTTCATCAGGATAATCTTCACAGATAAACACAACGTTTGTAGATTTTGAGGCTTAAATACAATCAGCAGAAGAAAGAAGCTAAACTAAGGCTATAAACGAAAACGATTCACTGAAAAACCCTGCAAGACATGACTTGAGATAAAAAAAAAAAAGTTATATCTTTCCAAAGTGTAACTGCACGACCAAAACAAGTGAAGAGGATTTTGTCCTTTTTAAGCCTGTTGTATACTTGTGGCTTTTTCACGAGCACGCACAGCTTTTCAAAGTATACTCCATTTGACACGTTGCACTACCCCTCCTGGCCTACAGGAGTCAGTACAGAGCAGATCTTCTGGTGTGAAGGACGTCAACGGAGATCAATGCCTGAGCAGTCTCTCGCCACGATTAGCACCCGTATACGACTCCTTAAGGCTAGAATGATACAAATGCGGGTGCGTTCTAATCTGCACTCGTTTCCGTCTCGTCCGTTTTTACTGCTGCCACCTTGTGGAAGAACTGAATAGTGCAACATAATTAAATGCGCATGTGCGACCTCTGTGTACAAAGTGACGTGATGGTTTTTTTCTTTGTTTGTTTGTGACAAACTATGGTGCCCAATGTTTCTACTTCGACACAAATTACGGTCTCTATGAACCTCGGGCACAGTGTTTCCTAATGTTTATAGATACCATTGTCTCTCCTGAGGTCTCTAAAGAGACAAAGTCATAAACAGCGAGCATGTTTTCAGTGTTGCACAGTTCGGGGGTTTAGTATTAGTTTCCCTTTGGTTTGTGTTCACACGAACAAGGATGTGAATAAGAATACATTGTAGAAACACTTCCTGGTGGCCTCATGCATCATGTTTCATTTGACAGATTAAAATGAACACGTTTTGGCCCAGTAACTGAGAATATACACAAATACACAAAAAGGAAGTCGTCTAGTATCTTTCTGAAGTTGTTACACGACTGTAGTATACAGTGAAAACTCTTTCATACTGCACCGTACTACATGAAAAAGTAGAAACTATACAGTAGTAACTAGTGCACTGTAGAGTATACAGTATGACCAGTAAATGAATTGGGTTTTAATTCACGTGACTGCAGCTTAACCCCAGTTTCAGCTCATTAGGGGGAAACCCCGATTCATATCAGAGCACAAATATAATATTATTGAAAAATCCCAAACCTCTGATAGCATGAGTGCTGTATCTCACACCATGGAAAAACGCTGATTCAGAAGTAAGGTATACTTTAATGATAGAGAAGGCTTTACCATTGTCTAGCAGTTCCAGTAGGAATGTTAAAATCACAGGAACAGAACAGTGAACGGGAACTGAACCCAATGTCACGCACCACTCCTCAAACACACGTCACTCGCGATCATGGCTGTGTCTCGTAGCTGTTTCAGCCCAAAGTGTTCAGCACCCCGATGTGAACGTGAGCTACAGAGACCAGGAAGAAATCACTGCTGCTTTATGTAGAGCAGACGTAGAGACAGATATAAATCACAGATCTTAAGATTTGATTTGGGTATCTGCTCCCCGTGCCCCTGTGTAGGATGAGTGCTACACAAAAAATCCACAGATATATCGGTTTAATGTAATTAATCGGATCAATAAATATCATCATCATCTAAGTGCACATAGACTGGAACATGTTCTGTTATCTGTTCTGTTTCCTCGAATCATCCGGTTCTACTTTAAGGGTCTAGATTATTGGTGTTAATTAGATAATAGATAATAATATGTGAAATGATGAATGGCCCTTCAAGAGTTCAGAAAAATGCTGACGTGGCAGAGTGTGAGCCACTGGATTAGCACCTGGACAATATTTCTGTTGAATCTGAAATATGGGAGTAAAGCCATGCCACTGTCTGTCTCTCTATATGTACAGTATATGGTCAGTGTGCTGAATATTCACGCCTGTATTGGTAACCATGGAGACGTGAGTGTGAAGGTTAGAAGAAACTGGAAGAACTCGAGGGTCCTGTAGAGAGTCCTGACCTCAACCCCACTGAACACCTGAACTGGAACTGGAGAGTCCTCACATCATCCTCAGGTGAGCGCACACATGGAGCTTTCCACGGTCTGTACGATGGTCTGTAGATAAATCAATCCGAGCTCAATGCAGTCTGCTTTTTCTTGGCCAAGTGTAGAGTGTAATTTGTGAGTCAAAACAAATTTCTTCATATTGTAGCATTCATTAAAAATAAACAAGATCAGATTTAGTCTGAAACCAAATAGCAGGAAATGCCATTTAATGCTAATGTTGTTTTTCATGTTGTCAGGGGAAACCAAGCTGTGATTGACGTTTGACATCACGGGTTTGGTGTAATTATGGTACGTGTATTGTTACTCCCTCGAGATAAATAGCCCACTCACCTGCTGTGTGTTTTACACTCGGACACTGCGACTGCGCTGAGAACTCCGCTGCTGCTCCCCGTAGACACAGGTACAGTGTATCACTCATTTATACACCTTATACACCGATTACAGAGCGATATACCGAATATTCTTTCATGGATCATGCTTCAAAATATTATCTTCACTTGTTGGGTACATGATGGAATATTTTTACAATATCAAAAAAGATGATACACACACACACACACACACACACACACACACACACATATATATATATATATACTGTCCACACACACACACACACAATATATATATATATACTGTCCACCACACACACACACACACACACACACACACACACACACACACACACACACACACACATATATATATATATACCTGTCCACCACACACACACACACACACACACACACACATATATATATATATATACCTGTCCACCACACACACACACACACACACACACACACACACACACACACATATATATATATATATACTGTCCACCACACACACACACACACACACACACACACACACACACACACAATATATATATATATATACTGTCCACCCACACACACACACACACACACACACACACACATATATATATATATATATACTGTCCACCACACACACACACACACACACACACACACACAATATATATATATATATACTGTCCACCACACACACACACACACACACACACACACACACACACACACATATATATATATATATACTGTCCACCACACACACACACACACACACATATATATATATATATAGTTTTATAAGCAGGCGTAATTATTTTGTATAATATTTATATAAATAAAACTTAATTGTAAGTTTGTGAAGGTAATTGAAATAGAATTATACAATGAAATAAAATGATGAATTAATAAATTACTCAGTATTTAAAGGAACTGATCGTTCAGCTTGGATGGCATGAAGTTATTCTAAACTATCTTCTGTCACACATTATTGTCTGACCCCAGCTTCCTGCCATGCTGGGGTATGAGAAGAAAACAACGTGACTGTGCTGTAATGTACACGGGATCAATAAACGCTCATTAGCATTATTAACCTTCACTTTATGACTTTTTATCTTTATAAAAAAGTAACGTGTTATTCGTTGAGTATAAAGATATCTACATATATCCTGCCACAGAACCACTGCGCTGGCACGGCTGATGTCCAAAAATGTCTTTACTTTACTATAAATGTTATTTACTTTACTTAACTTTTACCATACCTGTGTTTATGACCTTTTCTATAAACGTAGATGTATTTCTTGTTTTTATTTTAGGTTATAAACACCACAATGGACTGGAGAGTTATTCTGGCTATGTTGTGTCTGATTGGTAAGTGTTGTCTTTTTCCTGTTCTCTCCCTGAGAATCTGAATTCCATCTCAGTTTCTCTCGTCACTGACGTTATCCTGCTCAAATATAACTCACTCTGTTAAAGCTGAGAATCGAGGCAGAAAACCAGAACACATGAAGTTCTGGTACAGTTCGGGTGTATTGAGTGTTTGTGAACGGACCTGACACGTTACATCAATCAGACCGCCACTGGTTTATTTATGACACAATAACCACAGACTTGTTCATAGACTCGCTATGATGCTGTTTCCATGTTTACTTGTATTTTAAATGGAGGATTCCACACATGGTGAGAAGCTTATTAATCTTCTTCTTCTTCTTCTTCTTCATTTTCTGCACAGCTTTGTGATTTTATTTTAATGAAGGGGATGTTGTAGTTTGGATCTGAAACAGTGAGACTGTTTATCTCTAGATGAATTGTTTCATCGGTCTGCTGAATTCTACAATTCTGGAATATAAAATTCCTGCTTTAATGAGTTGTTTTATTTGAATATTCTTCGCTCAGAAGTGTGGGATTGAAGCTCTGATCGGATGTCAATTTCTGATGATCTACACTGAGGAAATGTTTCATTTGGTCAAACAGAGAAGAGTCGATGGTCTGTTACGCAGGAATATAAACGTTAGAACCTCAATAAAAGTAATCTGTGGCTGTTTCTGCATTCGGTCTTCAGTGTCCTAACCCCGGAAACGTTTAGTGCTCGGAAATGAGGTGAACATTAGAAACAGCAGGACTCACGGGAGCGTTATTGTGGGAGGAATCCAGAAAACACTTCAGTATTAAGCACTGAGTTGAAAACCAACTCCTGAAACTTGATGTCATCTCTTTTCGTAGCTGAGATACGGATTTTCCAGGTTTTCTTGAGTGTCAGTACGAGTGCATAGTGTCAAAAACCCGGTGGGGGTTTCGGGGGATGAAATGTTCCATGGACGATACACACTGCTTTATTTTTACTATCCTTGTTTATTGCCCGTATTTCTAAAAATATAAACCAGAGTGACTCTGCAGTTTCACTCAAAGACGACAGTAAAGATAAAACATATCTGTGATTCAGCTGAGATTTATGAAGCACCTTGCCTTGTTTTCTGTTTAGTCAGCATCACACAGTTTCTAATTGTGATTTCAACTTTCTTATGGTCCACCATCTTCAATGGCCACGACTTCAACCCGAAACACAGCCACAACCACCCCTACAACCGCCCAGACTTCACCTCCAAGCACAGATATACCCAGCTCTACAACGGCCCAGGATTCTTCCCCAACTTCCCCCCCAAACACAGCTAACACCCGCTCCACAACAGCCATGATGTCAACCCCAAACACAGCTAACACCAGCTCCACGACGGCCACGACGTCAACTCCAAACACAGCTAACACCAGCTCCACGACGGCCACGACGTCAACTCCAAACACAGCTAACACCAGCTCCACGACGGCCACGACGTCAACTCCAAACACAGCTAACACCAGCTCCACGATGGCCATGATGTCAACCCCAAACATAACTAACACCAGCTCCACAACAGCCACAACTTCCACAGCACCAGCAGCTGCAACTTTCACCTTGACCTTCAGCATCATTGAAACCTTTGTTGCAGATCTGTCTAATCAGTCCTCAACACTGTTTCTAGAAAAAGCTACAAATATCAGTAATCAGGTATGCTTTAGAGATAATGCCACCATTTAGAATTCTTCTAAACATGATGTTCTGCCACATGAACACTTATATTGCCGTATACGACAACCTGAACAACCCACCTGGTTCTAATCGTGCGTTTCTGTTAGTAGGGTGCGGGGCATGTCTGATTCAGCCATGGGGCACAGTTTTATATGAATTTGAGTACTTACTTTCGTCTAAAAAAAAAACACCTGATTCATTTTTCTTCTTCTTTTCATTCCTTTTTTTTTTTTAGGTCGAACCACTGTACAAGAAAGCCTTTCCAAACTTCATCCACATGCGAATTCTAGCATTTAGGTAAGAAAGACGACATGGTTCTGAATATTATAAATAATTCCTTAGATTTGTCCTATAGTGCTTCTGTAGATGCTCAAAGCACTTTTCATAGTATGGGAGCGGGAGCGGGGGTGGGGGGTGGGGGGGGGATCTCCTCAACCACCACCAGTGTGACACGACTGCAGCCTGGCGAGAGCTGTGGGGTGATGTGCTCCGGCCACAGCAGATATCTCTTGGTTTCTTGTTTAATGAATGAATTTAAGCCGTATCTCTCTGTTTGTGTCTTTTCAGGAATGGATCTGTCGTCACAGATAGCTTGCTGTCATTCAGTTCTAGTGGCCCAAATGTTGATGTGACCCAAGTGACCAACACCCTTCGCGATGGACTTACCAACTTGACCTTTAGTGTTGATCCAAACTTCAAGGTTGTCCAGACTCTTGGTCAGTATACACTTGCACAGACTTCACTAGTTAATTAGTGCTTATTCATTACAAATGAGCCAAACTCAAATATCTTGTTTTATTTTAGGGTTAAATATATATTTGTGGATTAAAAATTGTGTATAATGTTTATATTTTGCAGGTAATTCCATGCCACCAGTGATTGCCAGCTCACTTTCCATGATCTGGATGTCTCTTCTAACACTTCTACTTTCGGTGGCATTGCACTTCTAGCTCCACACCTGATCAGAAAATACACGCAGCACCTTAATAATGCAGATTTCTATTTAACAATCTGACCTATAAGTTTGCTTTTTACTGATTTATATTTAATTCATAAGATGACGGGAATAGAGTGTTTTATCCTGATCAATAATAGGTCCTTTCAGGAGAAATACAAATATTTTGAATGTCTGAAACTGGGGATTTAATGAGGGTGGTGACTAACCTGAACATTTCTCTACATCTAAACAATCAGAAGGATTTCTGTCTTTTATTTATTCAATTTCAATTAGCAGGAACATTCTTAGGAACTACAGCTGTGTAGCTATCAGGGTTAATTAAAATGTTGTCACTCATATGCACACTTGTGTATATCTTCTGTATATCAGTGTGCAATCAATGACTAAATATTTTATTAAATAAACATTGCAAATTTTAATTGTGTAATTTAAATTATATTATTTCTTAAAATACAATCATACTATATATACCCTATACATTTACCCTGATATATATATATATACACACATACACCTGGGGTAATATTCAGTGACAGCCTCATGCTGATGACCTGCTTCAGTACTCAGGAGATGTTTCGTGAGTTTGCTGTAAGACTGAGTGTGTAATGTGTGAGAAGGTCGAGCTCGATAGCTCTGGACTCTAAATCCAGCTGTCACGGTTCAAATCTTAGTGGCACTTCCCCAAGTCCTTGCTCGAGGTTCCATACTATTGTCGCAAGTGTAAGATTGTCTCAAAAGTAGCTCATGCAGGGTTTAGTATAGCAAATTCTAATTGCGGTGAATGTGAAACCAGTCTGTCATTTTTGGTTCATGAAGTAAAGCTCTGGGCTAAACCATTTTTACGGTACTGAAGACTGAATATCGAAAAGGTCCATCTATCGGTCATGTCTTTCAGCATTGAAGACCTTTCTCATTCACTATGCAAGAGTGAAATTATTTTATTTAAATGTTATTTAACTTTAAAGGACAACAAAAAAAGGACTGTTGGAGGATTTTGGACCATATTAGTTTAATATGGAGAATTTAAATTTTTGCAGAAAGATCTTATTTTTACCCCCATCCTAATCTGTAATGCCAGTGGTGTATCTACACGGGGTCCATGGAGGCTTAGTGGTTCGCATGTTTGACACCTCTGAGGTTTCTGAATGCTCGAATCCTGCCTCCAGCCTTTGTGCGCAGAGCTTGCATGTACTCCATGTGCCTAGTGTCCTGTTTTCGTAGTTACTGTACAGTCCTGTGGTGTTTGCACACGTCTGCACGTGCACTTTATGTAGAAATGTGTATATATTATTCAGTTCTGTGTCGTCTCATGTAGTTAGTGTGTTGTTTGTGTAGCACCATGGTCCTGGAGGAATGTTGTTAAATTTCACTGTGTACTGTTCCAGCTGTATATGGCTGAAATGACAATAAAGCCACTTGAACACAGATACTAGTCCAGGCTCTTGTTATCTCAGAACTGGACTACTGCAACGCACTACTCCCGGGCCTCCTAGCCAGCTCCATCAAACCCCTTTAGATGATTCAGAATGCAGCAGAACACCTTGCTTTCACCCAGCCCAAAATGAACTACGTCACACCCCTCTTCATCTCCCTCCGTTAACGACCAGTATAGTCTGGTATAGTGCCTACTCAGTGATTCATGAGGTCCCTTTCCAGAACCTTCAAACTGTTCCTCAGTGATGGAATGAACTTCCAACATCAGTTCGGAAACAGAATCTGTCACTATCTTCAAAAATCTGCTGGAGACCCCTAATGTCCCCACTCAAAAAAACGCATGTTGTACATGAACTTTTCTAATTGCACTTATTCTCTGTGAGCATCACTGTAGGAATCATAAATAATCCACAGGTTCCACCGAGATTTGAACTCGGATTCAGAGTCCAGAGTGCTAACCATTACACCATGGATCCAGAAGCGTTCAGTTCGAGTCACAAAGTGCGCACTCTAGTGTTCAGGCCCCTGCAGTGCAACACCCGAAGAAATTAAACCGGAAGTAACGTGCAGTAGCATGACGTCACAGGTATAATAAATGATATAATATACCTGTAAATATACCTGTTAAAAATGTATCACAAACCACATGATCAGAATGAAAAAATAAAGTAAATATACAAGCACAAGAAGATTAAAAATGCATAATTATAGAATAAGTTGACATGTCCAAAGTGTCTGTAGTGTATGAATGGGTGTGTGAGGGTGTGTGTGATTGTGCCCTGCGATGGACTGGCACCATGTCCAGTTTGTACCCCGCCTTGTGCCCCATGCTCCCTGGGATAGGCTCCAGGTTCCCCGTGACCCTGAAAAGGATAAGTGGTATTGAAGATGGATGGATGGATGGATGGATGGTATAGAAGATGGATGGATGGATGGATGGATGGTATGGAAGATGGATGGATGAATGGATGGTTTAGAAGATGGATGGATGGATGATGGATGATGGATGGTATAGAAGATGGATGGATGGATGGATGGATGATATAGAAGATGGATGGATGGTATAGAAGGTGGATGGATGAATGGATGGTATAGAAGATGGATGGATGGATGGTATAGAGGATGGATGGATGGTATAGAAGATGGATGGATGGTATAGAAGATGGATGGATGAATGGATGTTATACAAGATGGATGGATGGATGGTATAGAGGATGGATGGATGGTATAGAAGATGGATGGATGGTATAGAAGATGGATGGATGAATGGATGGTATAGAAGATGGATGGATGGATGGATGGATGGTATAGAGGATGGATGGATGGTATAGAAGATGGATGGATGAATGGATGGTATAGAAGATGGATGGATGGATGGATGGTACAGAAGATGGATGGATGAATGGATGGTATAGAAGATGGATGGATGGATGGTATAGAAGATGGATGGATGGATGGATGGATGGTATAGAAGATGGCTGGATGGTATAGAAGATGGATGGATGGTATAGAAGATGGATGGTATAGAGGATGGATGGATGGATGGTACAGAAGATGGATGGATATTTAATACAGTGAACCGAGCTTCAAACGTATACAAAAAAAGTATATTTCTAGAAAATCAAGAAAGATTTACAATTAATTATCGTTCTATATTTACAGATAAATATAATCCAGACAGTGTAATATTGTGTAGTTATGTAAATTTATATACAAAACGGGTATACAAAAACAAACAAACAAACAAACAAACAAACAAACATTCCCAAGCGTCGTAGAGTGAAGTCTATGCAATGAGGTCTAATCCCAAATGCCTGTGGACTCTCAGTGTAAGTGCACTAGATAGGGCATGTCCTAATGGCGGTGTAACGCCTTCATAGTGCACTGTGCAGTGATTTGGGATTGGCCCCGTGTTCTCAGCGGCAGCTGACTGTCTCTCTGCACGTCGTTTCCCGTGTTCCGCTCCGGGGGTGAGACAGGAGACCAGAGACAGGAGACAGGTGAGGGTGAGATATAATTCTATACAGGATTAAAGTGGGAGTAATTGGTAATGTGATCGACTCCGTGCTGTGGTCGGTGGTGTTGTCATGGCGAGCGCGCGCGAGTGCGTCTGTCACCGCGAAGCTCTCTGGGTCACTTCCGGTCACTTCTTTAATCATCTCAGTGAATCTGATCTCACCGGAGTCCTCTTTATTCTACCTTAATGTCGGTAACGACCAGCCGGCGTTAGATTTCGCTTTATCGCGCGAGAGTGTTTCCGGGGTGAGACAGCAGCTGTTCGCTCTGCTGGAGCTAATGCTAACGGCCGCTAGCAGGCTCGGTGAGTTTGTACACGTAGACGAAACCCGCATCACGACGGCGGAAGTTGAACAGCGACCCGGTTCCGTGATTCGGTCAGAAACACCCGGGTGTCTTTAACCGAGCAATAATGTCCGTGTGATCCCCGGCTCCGGGCCGTCGGGCCGCCGCGTGTCTCCGAGCGAAGCGGTCTTCTCTCCTTCTCTTTACTTTACTTCTCTTCTCTTCTCTTTTCTGTAAATCACTGGACATCATTCATTTCTGGAGAACGTGCTGGAAGCAGTTCCGGTTCAGTCAACCCGTGTGTATGTTTTGGCCCCCTCAGGAATCTGTAGGCCTCACTGAAGCCTCGGCCTGGCGTGATGTCGGAGCCGAAAGCGGCCGCTCCGGCGCCCGGAGACACCTACAAGGGCTGGCTGTTCAAGTGGACCAACTACATCAAGGGATACCAGCGGCGATGGTTCGTCCTGAGCAACGGCCTGCTGTCCTACTACAGGTAAACACTTTCACCTGACTGGGGTGGAGGTCAGGGTATCAGGGTGGAGATCAGTGTGGAGGTCGGGGTATCAGGGTGGAGATCAGTGTGGAGGTCGGGGTATCAGGGTGGAGATCAGTGTGGAGGTCGGGGTATCAGGGTGGAGATCAGTGTGGAGGTCGGGGTATCAGGGTGGAGATCAGTGTGGAGGTCGGGGTATCAGGGTGGAGATCAGTGTGGAGGTCGGGGTATCAGGGTGGAGATCAGTGTGGAGGTCGGGGTATCAGGGTGGAGATCAGTGTGGAGGTCGGGGTATCAGGGTGGACTAAATTAGTCTCTAAAGTGACAGATATCAGAAATTCTGTGTTAATACACTGTTTCCATCAGTAAGTCAGTAATATCTTCTCTACCACTGGTTGTGGTGATGGTTATGATGATGGTTGTAGTGATGATTGTGATGGAGGTTGTGGTGATGGTTTTTGTGATGGTGGTAGTGATGGTTGTGATGATGGTGGTAGTGATGATGTTTGTGGAGGAACTTTTCTCTGTGAATCTGACCTTGTGGCTTTAGAGGGAGTGTGTTTGGGTCATGTGACTGTTGTAAGGTGGTCTTTTCCTGTAACAGTGTGAACTGGTTCATCTACTCCGCTCCATGGAGAGAAATCAGGAAGTGTGTGTGTGTGTGTGTGTGTGTGTG
>CM022778.1:321532-326532 GCA_012411365.1 Ameiurus melas | reverse complement strand
AGTGATCTCTCATCAATCTTTTCCAGAAGCATCTGAAACGTCAGCGGTGACCATGCCCCGTGTGGACGAGCTCAATCATTCATCCCAGCTGAAACGGTGTGGATTCGGTCAGCCTCCACCTCGACACGGCCTCCAGCTGCTCCTCTGGTTCTCCAAAGAGTGCCTCTATTTCGATAGGAATGATAAGATGGTTCCACTCTGTGATCCTGATGCTGGGGATTTCGGTTTTCACCTGTTTGAGAACCGTAACCGAAACGGCTTCCAGCTCCTGCCGGGGATAAACTTCCCGTACTACGTGGTGGGGAACCTGAACAGTGACGGAGCAGACGAGCTTCCTGATTACGTCACTCGGGCGTATACCGGTTCCTATGACAACAGCAATAAGGACCGCATCATAGTCAGCCTTAAAAATGGCTATTTTGATGTAGTTTACATCACTGAACACGTAGACGAGTGGAACTACGACCCCAATCAAACCTACCGCCTTAACAAGAATCTGATTCAGTTCATCAATCGCAAGAACAAGACGAATTTCCTGAATGAGATGGGCATCGGGTTCACGGTGAACGTCACTCCAGAACCTCCTCCTCCACAGAGGAACACCGCGCACACCACCGTTAATCACAACACTAAACCAGAGTCGTCCAGGAGCAGGGGATTCTGGGATTTGTGTACGATCCTGTAATCGATCCTGTACGATACTTTCCTCTCAGTCCGCGTACATTTTCATTTCTTCCTCTGTGGGTCGTATCCAGAGCGGAGGTCATCTCTCAGTGAGGATTTGATGTGAAGTTACACACGTCAGTCCTGCACTCGGGGGCGGAGTTTGTCTAAAACAGAGGCGTGTCTCAGTTACGCTCGATTCTGACCCTCAACTCGAGCACGGCTTTTCTCCAGTGATTTGATTCAATCACGACGTCATTGTGAACTTTGTGCGCAGATCCTCCGAGACACTGTGCGGCGTGTTCTCGTTCATTTCTCGCGGCTTTTCAATGTTCCGTTTGTCAAGTTGTTCACGTCGACGGTTTCTCTGCTGGTTTCCGTTCCGCTGTTGAAAAACTCCGTCTCATAACTTGTGAATCAATAAAAGTGTTAATTATTAAAAATTAAAGATAAACGCCGTCTCGGACGCGTGTGTGAGTTTCTACACCGCGCGAGTGCCACTGCGTAACCGACTCTGAACACCAGCAACTTTCCTCAGGACTCGGACTGCGGACTGTGGATTTATCCGAGCGTCCGCTGAATCAGACGCGTTTACACTCAGACCCGATGAGTAAAATGAGTTTGCTCCAATCAAAAGCAGTGAATTAGTTTTTGGATGTCGTACCTGACAGGTCGTATTACAGCGTGGTCCAGGATGAAAGAATTAAAGAAAGACGACGATAAGCGGACACGAACATGAGAGAGAATGTTTTGTTTTTCACTATGAATATTTGAACACGCACTGCTCCACCATTGTGTCTCATCATCACCTGTTAAGCCGCTCGCACGAACACGCTAAATATCTTTTTGGTAAAAGTGTTGTATCTCTATTTCTTCCTGCTCTGCGTTTCGTCCCGGTGCTGCATGAACCTCCTGTGTGCAGTAAGACCAGGCAACGCGTCACTGTTTGCAGTAAACACGTGTTTGTTTCCGAATGTTTTCTGTAGCTACAGAGCTGAAGCCTCGAGCGAGAAAAACACTTTCATCTGAACTCGGATTTAAACCGAGAGTCTAATCACGCAGGAGGTAAACCGGCGATGTTTACACTCTTCAGCTTTAATGACACACTTTATTTTAAATAAATACAAACACATATAACTAACCACGGAGAAGCAGAGCTCCAGATACATTTCTTGACAGATGTTTTTATAGAGTTGTATTCAGATGTCCAGATGTTCCAGTGGACGCAGAGCTTCTCATCCTATTCTTTTATTACGTTTTGCTGATATTCTCTTGCATGATAACAGAGTAATGATGATTTTCTGATCGTTTGGATCATGTTTAATGTTGAGATTTGATTGAAATAAAGTCATTAGATGTCGGTGTAGTGTCTGTGTGTTTATACTCGGATTATATCGGAGCTAGTACTCGCAGTGTGATTATAACCCTACAGTCTTTATAAACTACGCCTCAAAGGAAAAGGTTCTTCTGTCTTTATGAAGTTAAATGTCAGGATTTCAGACTGGACTTGTCCTGTTACTTTTATATGAAGTGATGTAGTAATAATAATAATAATAATAATATTTCCATTTAAAGATGTTACATATAAAGCCAATACTGAATAATGTATTTATTTATTGACTAATCGAACTGAATGCTGATATAAATAGAAAAGTATTTTAATGAGTCACTGTGGAGCTGCTTAGTAAATGTAAATGTCTTCCAGTTGGTCCTGAATAGCAGGTCACTCCCAGCACACACTCCTCCTCCGTCCACACACCGCTCCATCTCACACTCCATCTCCACCTTTACGTGATTAGTCACTTCGCTGAGCTCTAAAACTCTCCTCGTAGCAGGTACAGTCCTCCTTCACGCACAGTCGTGTGTTTATTATTAACATCTTCACCGTAACACGTATTATTTCAAGATGGCAGTAGAATGAAATAGATGAGAGGTTTAAGGGGTTAAATCGGTTTGTATTTGGAAATGTGTGTAGGATTTTCAGATTCATTGTAAGTTGAGTTTTCCAAGTTTCTGAGCTGTGAAGTTCGGAGAGGAATTCCAGTGAAGCTGCTGTTCATGACGGTTATTGATCAGTAATTTGATCCTGGTGTATGTACGAGTGGTACAGGACAGGGCTGAGGATCTAAATATTAATATGGTATTAGTGTGAAACTAATTTGCGGACCTCACTTTGTTCCTTCAGTGAATAAATCTGTCATTGTCCGTCACTTTAGGATTTTTTAAATCTTCATTTCGCCCCTTTAGCCGTCATGTCCAGAATTAAAACCCTAAACGACATGGCCGATCTCCAGCGTTCAGGGTTCGGCCAGCCGTCTCCTCGACACGGACTCAGGCTGCTCTACTGGTTTGTTAATAACTGCGTGGAAGTGACTCGGCAGAATCGGATGCTCTCCCTCTGCAGTCCGTCCACAGGTGACTTTGGATTTCGAATCTTCCACAACAGAGATGAAGGAGGAAAAGGCCACCTGCTTCCAGACTCCAGCAACCTGCCGTACTACGAGCTCGGGAACCTGAGTGCGTCTGGAGCGAAATCACTGCCCGAGTACGTCAGAGAGAAATACACCGGCTTCCAGGACAAGACCAACACCGACCGCATCATCATCAGCCTGGAGTCCGGAACGTTCCGCAGCATCTACGTGACGCGCCACCAGACCCGGTCGAACTTTGACCCGAGCCACACGTTCTGCGTCAGCCCGAAGCTCGTGAGAACCATGAAGAACCTGCAGAGAGAAGATTTCCTCAGAGCAGCTAAACGGCGTGGGAATGTCAGGCCTCGTGAGGACACCAAGCTCCACGCTGAACAATCTGACAGAAATCATTTACTGCAGGGATCCACAGGGTCTCAGCTCCTCACACCTCACAGAGCTCCAGCACTCTCTGCTCCATCACATCAACCTTACAGCAAGGATTTACGTCCACACACTGCACCACGTCACAGACTCCATCCTCACAAACACACCAGAACCCTCTCAGGCTTCTGCTTCATCCTCCTGCTCATATTAACTGCTGCAGTTTTATTGTGCTGAAACACAAAGCTCCTCTGTGGACGTGAAGGGTTTTAGTGTCCCAGCTGGACCTCACACCACAGCAGTGCTGAGTTCTGGATTCTGATTGGTCAGAAGGGGTTGATTAAGTTTTCTATGACAGCATCTCTGACAGTCGTTCTGATCCATTATCGTTTCTATAGTAACGGCTCGTTCACACGGATGTGTACAGCGGATGTCATTGACGTGGTGAAGTTTTCTGTAAGGGGACGTTTATTTAAGAGCATCAGGACAAGAGCTTACACTAGCTTGTTTCATGAACATTAAATGTAAGTGTGAACAGAAACAAATATGACGTATTGTTCTTGAGTTGAAAAAAGAGTGGAAGTTGTTCACTGCTGCGGTGTAAGAGGAATAAAACCCTCGGACGTGCTGTTGCAGGAAAGCGCAGGGTTTATTCCGGACCTGGTAGGACGGGTTATTCCGTGTATTTATCATGTGTTCTATTTTATTCACTCTGAATTGATTACTAGGGATTCGTTTCGTTTATATATAAAGGGGGCGGGGTTACACAGAGCTGGTTATAGGCAGGTTATGAGGTTATGAGTGGTTATATAAGTTATAGGAGAATATTTATATTACATTTAGAAAGGGGTGTACAAACTTTAGCACTAGACTTTCTGTATGTGTTTCATCACCTGAGCATTACATCCACTGCAACGTGTTTATTTCGAGCTCTGTACAGACAGGTACAACTTCCAACCTCCAGGTTAACAGAAGGTCAGATTTAGGTTCATGTTAAACATGTGACGTGTCTCTGTTTGTTTACTGAGAGTAAAGAACGTGATGCTGGACCTGAAACCTGATCCTGAGTCGTTCCTCCTCCTCCTACTGCTCCTACTGTTCCTCCTCCTACTGCTCCTACTGTTCCTCCTCCTACTGCTCCTACTGTTCCTCCTCCTACTGCTCCTACTGTTCCTCCTCCTACTGCTCCTCCTCCTTCTCCTTCTCCTTCTGCTCCTCCTCCATCTACTGCTCCTACTGTTCCTCCTCCTACTGCTCCTACTGTTCCTCCTCCTACTGCTCCTACTGTTCCTCTGCCTACTGCTCCTACTGTTCCTCCTCCTTCTCCTTCTCCTTCTGCTCCTCCTCCTTCTCCTTCTGCTCCTCCTCCATCTACTGCTCCTACTGTTCCTCCTCCTACTGCTCCTACTGTTCCTCCACCTACTGCTCCTGTTGTTCCTCCTCCTTCTCCTTCTCCTTCTGCTTCTCCACCATCTACTGCTCCTACTGATCCTGCTCCTACTGCTCCTCCTACTGCTGCCCCTACTTCTCCTACTGCTCCTCCTA
>CM022778.1:284032-314032 GCA_012411365.1 Ameiurus melas | reverse complement strand
TTTGTGTTATGATGTAATGTGATGGGAGGGGTTTGTGTTATGATGTGATGTAGTGGGAGGGGTTTGTGTTATGATGTGATGTAGTGGGAGGGGTTTGTATTATGATGTAATGTGGTGGGAGGGATTTGTGTTATGATGTAATGTGGTGGGAGGGGTTTGTGTTATGATGTGATGTGGTGGGAGGGGTTTGTGTTATGATGTGATGTAGTGGGAGGGGTTTGTGTTATGATGTAATGTGGTGGGAGGGGTTTGTGTTATGATGTGATGTAGTGGGAGGGGTTTGTGTTATGATGTGATGTAGTGGGAGGGGTTTGTATTATGATGTAATGTGGTGGGAGGTTTGTGTGTTTGATGTATATGGTGGGAGGGGTTTGTGTTATGATGTAATGTGGTGGGAGGGGTTTGTGTTATGATGTGATGTAGTGGGAGGGGTTTGTGTTATGATGTAATGTGGTGGGAGGGGTTTGTGTTATGATGTGATGTGGTGGGAGGGGTTTGTGTTATGGTGTAATGTGGTGGGAGGGGTTTGTGTTATGATGTAATGTGGTGGGAGGGGTTTGTATTATGATGTAATGTGGTGGGAGGGATTGTATTATGGTGTAATTTTTATTCATATTTGCTGTTGTATCCTGCAGGTGAAAGCGGAGGTGAGGAAGTTGGACATGGCTCCTGATGCAGTAGACGACGATTTCTCACAGTGTCGAGAGAAAATGCTGAAGGCTGTTACTGACGGCCTGCTGCAGAAGGAACTCGAGGCTAATAAAGAGTTTAAGGAGTTGTGGAATAATCACAGAGGAGAGTGCAAGAAGAACATTACTGGTGGAACATCTTATCACATCGATGCTCTACAGGCGTATGGAAATTCTAAGACTAAATTTAGAAAAACTTTCAACAGTTTGGTTTATAGCAAAGGCAGGAACAGCACGACCTACAGAGACGAATTTCCCTTCAAATCTCTTCACTTCCTCCTAACAGACTTCCTGCATCTGCTGAAGGATACAAACACCTGTACGACCGTGTACTACGGCACCAGTAACACCTACACAGCAGATACGGGGACCGAGGTCCGATTCGGAAAGTTCATCAGAGCCGAAACCTCTCTGAGCTATGCAACTGAAGTGGTGGAGTCCGAAGGAGGCACCTTGTTTATCATCACTTCCTGTTCTGTGGTTAATGTTGAAAGGAACATGTGTAAATCTGAGGAAGTCCAGGCTCTTATTTCTCCAGCCGAGGTCTTCACAGTGCAGAACGTTAGAGATGTTCTCACTGATGATGACACATATAAAGAAATCACTTTAACACACTCACGCTCTCTCAGCAATCATAATTGCTCTTTCTTCCACAGGTAAGAGGATCAATTGTAGTAAATTCAGGTGTTGATAGAAGATTGTGTAGGTTTTGTTTTCATGATGAGATTTCCACTTTGCTTCTAGACTTCTGAATCCTGTGCTCTGACGTTCAACACAAAACACTAAGCTTGAAATCAACAGTGATGCAGAGTGGATTTTTCCTCTAATGACTCTGTCTCTCTGTTTCCTGTCTATCTGTTTCCTGTCTCTCTGAAGGAACGCCACGGATGCTGCATCCTCCACCTCTCTGACTTTCACACTTCTGGCACTGACTGCCTCCATGCTGAGTCACGTAACGCTGATGGAGTGACTCACGTGTTCATCGACACGTTTATAGCACGTTTAAGCCGGTGTGTCACAGATTTGGAAAACACTGTTACCCTGATGAGTTTAATACGACTTCATTATTACTGCTTTCTCTGACGTGAGTAGACAGGAAGTGAGAGAGAAGGAAAGAGGGAAGTAACTGGTGAAGAGTTATTTGAGATTGCATTTAAGGAACCTTAAAACTTCGTTCTGCATATCTGAGCTGATTTATTTTTGTTTATTACGCAGGAGAATGTTAAATTAGCTGTGGAGGTGAAATATCAAATCACTGAGATACAGAACAATTCTCCATCTATGGTTTCTGGATCTTCTGTATGATTTTCCTGATCTTATATAATAAGCTCTAGTTGTTTTTCTTGCTTTAGATCAGTGGGTCTATTTTAGTTCCAGTGAATAAATGATATTTCTGACGTGACTGAGTCCTGCGTGTGTTTGTGTTCTGGTTAAATCACCCAGTGTAAGTGGAATGAAGGATTGGAATGAAGGGCATGACGTCATGTGTGATGTGTAATACTAAGCTCTAAGCACTTAAATCTTTCCAGCTGTGTGAAGTGACACGGTATGCCTGTTCATTTTTCAGCTACTGATGACTGAACACAAGATTCTCATCATCTTCCCATGTCCCAGTGGGCTTTTATTACACAATAAACTAATTCGCAGAAATGTGAGCGTGACTGGGAGAAGTGTTAGTGACTTTGAGAGACAGATTGTGAATCAGATTTGTGTCAGGTTTTCCACCTGAACTTTCTAACCAAAGTCTGTAATTCTTTGGATCAGCTGTTAGGTTCCTGAACATTCCAGAAAATTCTGGAACCTGAAAAGTGAAAACTCATGCTGTGGAAGTTGTGGTCTTTTTCTGTGATGCCCGGGAGGTTTTTTTGTGGATATCATTTTAAAACACAAAGGCGCTACGACACTGGGGTGTTTGTTGTGGTGTTGGTTTGTTGGTTTTTAGACTTCTGCACTATTCAGTTCTTCCACAAGGGGGAAGCAGTGGCCCGCGCATCGAATCTCAAAGCAGCCGAAGAAAAAACAAGAGACGGAAACGGGTTGAGTGGTCGTACAGACCTTCTGTTTTGTTTTGTTTATTTATTTATTTTTTTAAATTTCGTCTTCCTCTAGTAACTACAAATAAAACAGCGTGTCTTTCTCCTCCTTTCAGAACATTTCTAGGCCGGACTCGTGCAAAATAAATTGGGGGAGTCTGACTGTCCAGCAGAAGGCATGTAATAAACGTCAATCAGGACGTTTGAGTTGGATTAACTGGAGTTAATTCAATAATACAATTCTCTATGGTGTCTAAAATGTGAACATATTCCCTAGCATCAAGACTTCTGCCTTCTCCAGCATGGAGATCCATTGTTCCTGACGTTCTCTGGAGAGACGCTGAGTGAGCTACGACGAAGAAGAACCGCTTCATCCTCTCTTCACTGTATATGCAATGGATATATGGATGAAGCAAGCGATGAATATGTTGTGGTCTTTTTCTGTGATGCCCGGGAGGTTTTTTGTGGATATCATTTTAAAACACAAAGGCGCTACGACACCTGGGTGTTTGTTGTGGGGTTTGGTGGTGTTGTGGTGAAGTCCTGGTCTCTAGAGTGGGAGGATGTTGGTTCAAACCCAGCTTAGGTGCAGTGTGTTGGATGGTGAGGTGTAGAATGGGAAGTTAATATGTCTGATTTTTATGACCTGAGGTGTAGAATGGGAAGTTAATATGTCTGATTTTTATGACCTGAAAGCGAGATGTTTGGTTCAGGGATACGTAAAAGATGGTGAAAAGGTCTATAAAAGAATCTCTTTGTACGAGATCCTGTAGCTCATGTGGATGAGAGTCACCTCTGGTTTGAGAGGTTGCTGGTTCGATACCCAGCCAGGATTCAAGGATAAGAGTGTGGAAGGTTCTGGAATCAGTGGAAGGCTGAGTGATTCGCAAGGTGCAGGACGAGTGGTGTGGTGCAGGTTGGCTGGAGGGCGTGAAATGTGGTGGGGGGTAATATCCGGGCATCTGCCCCCCCCAGGACCAGCAGGGGAAAGTAAGAGGGTTATGGAACCTGAAGAGAGGGGTTCGACTTAGTTTTGCATTCTATAAAAAATTTCAGTAAAAACCTATGTCGAACCTTTTTCTTCAAGTTTCATAATCTCTTTCTGATCCTGCTCTGTGGGGTGCTGCCCTGCGACTTACCCTCCACCAGATCACAGCATCCATCACCCAGCCTGCCACTGGTTCCTGAACCAAGTACCCTCAAGTACACTCATATCCTTGAATCCTGGCTGGGGTTTGAACCAGCAATCTCTCAACCCAGAGGCGATGCTCATCCACATGAGCTACAGGATCTCGTACAAGAAGCTGGTTTTAAAGACCTTTTCACCTTCATATACATAACACTGCCCCAAAGGTTAAAGTAAACAGCGCGGACTTGAGCGAAACATAAACACAGGGCCAAGTTGGATTTGAACCTGCAACCTGTGAGCACAAAGACAGAGACGTCACCACACCACCACCAAGTCCCACAAGAGCGAGCAGGTCTCAAAGCGTCTTTGTGTTTTAAAATGACCTCGGCCCAAATCCCCACTATTCTCCTCTCTTCATTAAAGTCCTTCATTGTATTTTCTCCTCGAGCCCGAAGCTAAATTCAGTGTCAGCTTTAGCTAAACTTCAGCTCTGTTCAACTTGTTACCTTCAAAATAACAACCAAGAGATCTCTGTGAGTTTAAAAGAGAAGATGTGAAAACTCTCCATACATTAAAAAGAAAACCTTGAATAAATGAACAGCTGTTCGGACTGCTGATAAAAAACCATGAAGGGAAAAGTAGCTAGCTCTGTAGCCTACAGCTAGTCACAAAATGAAATGAAGAGCTAGCTAACATCATGCACTGATATTCACTGAACCACTTTGGAGAAGACATCTAATGTGGAACACTACAGCACTTTGTACACACAGGTCGCACACGCGCATTTCATTCTTCTGCACTATTCAGTTGATCCACAAGGGGGCAGCAGTGACCCCGCACCGAAACTCAAAGCAGCCGAAGAAAAAACGGAAGAGACGGAAACGAGCGTAAGCTCTTTTCGGTTTGAGTGGCCGCACAGACCTTCTGTTTGTCTGTTTTTTCATTTATTTATTTTATTTTTAAAATTTCGTCTTCCTCTAGTAACTACAAATAAAACAGCGTGTCTTTCTCCTCCTGATCATCGTGTTGTTGCGATTCTTCTTCTTTGGCGTCCTGCGTACGCGTGCATGTCAAATGGAGTTTACTTTGAAAGGCTATGCGTACCGCTGTGCGTATACGCTAACGTACGCGTAAAAAAACCCAAAGAAAGTATACGGGCTTTAGACAGCAGTGCAGGTTTTGTGTTCCTATCACACTCCATCGCTGAGATCTGGGAGATGTTTAGTGCAGGTAAAATGTCTATTATGAGACTACATAAAGCTACAACAGTGCGTTATCGGGGCAAAGTGGATAATATCTGTGCTGTTTCGTATCATATTTGCTTTTGTTTGACTCCTTTCAAGTAAAAGCAAAGGTCCCCCTAAGTTTATGATGCGGCTTAATACACTGCGGGTGTGATGGCTGCCCTCTTGTGGACGAAGGTTGAACTGCAGATAAAATGGCTAAAAAGGCTGAAGAGCGCCAAGCTTTCAGAACATTTCTAGGCCGGACTCGTGCAAAATAAATTGGGGGAGTCTGACTGTCCAGCAGAAGGCATGTAATAAACGTCAATCAGGACGTTTGAGTTGGATTAACTGGAGTTAATTCAATAATACATTTCTCTATGGTGTCTAAAATGTGAACATATTCCCTAGCATCAAGACTTCTGCCTTCTCCAGCATGGAGATCTGTTGTTCCTGACGTTCTCTGGAGAGACGCTGAGTGAGCTACGACGAAGAAGTACCGCTTCATCCTCTCTTCACTGTATATGCAATGAATATATGGATGAAGCAAGCGATGAATATGTTGTGGTCTTTTTCTGTGATGCCCGGGAGTTTTTTTGTGGATATCATTTTAAAACACAAAGGCGCTACGACACCTGGGTGTTAGTTGTGGGGTTTGGTGGTGTTGTGGTGAAGTCCTGGTCTCTAGAGTGGGAGGATGTTGGTTCAAACCCAGCTTGGGTGCAGTGTGTTGGATGTAGAATGGGAAGTTAATATGTCTGATTTTTATGACCTGAAAGCGAGATGTTTGGTTCAGGGATACGTAAAAGATGGTGAAAAGGTCTATAAAAGAGGCTCTTTGTATGAGATCCTGTAGCTCATGTGGGTGAGCGTCGCCTCTGGTTTGAGAGGTTGCTGGTTCGATACCCAGCCAGGATTCAAGGATAAGAGTGTGAAGGTTCTGGAATCAGTGGAAGGTCGAGTGATTCACAAGGTGCGTGACGAGTGTCCTGGAACAGGAAGGTGCAGGAGGGCGTGAAGTGTGGTGGGGGGTAATATCTGGGCATCTGCCCCCCCAGGACCAGCAGTGGAGAGTAAGAGGGTTATGGAACCTGAGGAGAGGGGTTCGACTTAGTTTTGCATTCTATATTCCTGAACCAAGTACCCTCAAGTACACTCATATCCTTGAATCCTGGCTGGGGTTTGAACCAGCAAGCTCTCAACCCAGAGGCAATGCTCATCCACATGAGCTACAGGATCTCTCACAAGAAGCTGGTTTTAAAGACCTTTTCACCTTCATATACATAACACTGCCCTAAAGGTTAAAGTAAACAGCGCGGACTTGAGCGGAACATAAACACAGGGCCGAGTTGGATTTGAACCTGCAACCTGTGAGCACAAAGACAGAGACGTCACCACACCACCACCAAGTCCCACAAGAGCGAGCAGGTCTCATAGCGTCTTTGTGTTTTAAAATGACCTCGGCCCAAATCCCCACTATTCTCCTCTCTTCATTAAAGTCCTTCATTGTATTTTCTCCTCGAGCCCGAAGCTAAATTCAGTGCCAGCTTTAGCTAAACTTCAGCTCTGTTCAACTTGTTACCTTCAAAATAACAACCAAGAGATCTCTGTGAGTTTAAAAGAGAAGATGTGAAAACTCTACATACGAAGAAAAACCTTGAATAAATGAACAGCTGTTCGGACTGCTGATGAAAAACCATGAAGGAAAAAGTAGCTAGCTCTGTAGCCTACAGCTAGTCACAAAATGAAATGAAGAGCTAGCTAACATCATGCACTGATATTCACTGAACCACTTTGGAGAAGACATCTAATGTGGAACACTACAGCACTTTGTACACACAGGTCGCACATGCGCATTTCATTCTTCTGCACTATTCAGTTGTTCCACAAGGGGGCAGCAGTGACCCCGCACCGAATCTCAAAGCAGCCGAAGAAAAAACGGAAGAGACGGAAACGAGCGTAAGCTCTTTTCGGTTTGAGTGGCCGCACAGACCTTCTGTTTTTAATTTTTTATTTTTAAAATGTCGTCTTCCTCTAGTAACTACAAATAAAACAGCGTGTCTTTCTCCTCCTGATCATCGTGTTGTTGCGATTCTTCTTCTTTGGCGTCCTTCACACCAGAAGACCTGCTTTACTGCTCTGTACTGACTCTTGTAGGCCAGGAGGGGTAGTGCATGCTGTCGCAATGCGCATGCGTCGACCGCCTGCGTACGCGTAAAGCTCATATTATTCACTAGTTTGTGCACTGATGTGATAAACAGCTCACCTGATTTACACGAGAATAAAAGTTGTGGGAAATAATTTGAAAATGTTTTATGTTTTTGATTTCAATTCCCAAATGTAACAAGACTGATTTCCATTTTGTGTTTGGTTCTGCAATGTTTAATAATGATCCTGATCCCGAACACAGTGTGAAGCTTCACATCACGCTCAGTCAGTGACTGCTGGAGCCATACACACCCAATGACTTCTAAATAATTGTCCTTAATATGTTCAGAGCAGCTTGAATAAAATACAACCAAACACATAGAGAGTATAGAGCACAGGGTTCAAACGGAGGTTTAAAATGACAAGGGCTTCGAACAGTCTTTACACCAATAATTACTACATGTAAAAAGGAAGAAAGAAAGAAACCTGCAGGATATGTGGCATTTATCTGCAAGGGCCAAATTAATCACATTACTAAACTTAATATATGCAATGGAATATTTACCACACTCCTGAAAACAGCTATCGTTCCTACCTGTAAATGACTTCAACATCGTTGGGTACTTGGGCCTAGTGCTGTTGAAGCAAAGACTTAATATAAAGCTCGCAATTGCCGTCAAGCTGATATTGAATTCCATATGAAGGTTTATTGGCAGCAGTAGGGCGTGTTTGAGGACGCACGGTCTCGGTTTTCTCACACAGTTTCACACTGGAACCATCGAACACCCAGAATCCAGCGTGCAGGGGCTCGGTGAATGTGGTGCAGACTCGGAGGAGGAGAGTCATAGTGTCTGTGATGCTGTAGAAGGACAGAGACCCGGCTCCGTGATCCAGATAAATTCCTATTCTTGTGGACAGCGGACCTGAAATAACGGTCTTACATGCATTATGAAAGAAAGAAAACTGAGAGGAATTACAACATAAACTCCAGGATTTATCGTTGTGTCCGAAGCCCAAATTAGAACAGCAGCCAATTCTATCCACTCCTCTGTATGATGCTGCGATGTAAACCTGCTGACCTCCCCATTCCACCTCCCAGTAACAGCGCTCCTGAAGAGCTTCTCTACACAGAGCCTGAGCGTAGTAGTTAAATCTCTCAGGCTCTGTGTGATTGTGTGTATTTGCTTCATCAAAAGTTATTTTTCTGTCGCCCTCGGACAGATGGAGGTCCCTGTGGGCTGTTCTAGGATCCACCGTCAACCGAAGAAAATCTGTTATTTTAATCACACACCACACACACACACACACACACACACACACACACACACACACACACACACACACACACACACACACACACAAAGACCAAAGTTGTATTATAAACAAACGTTTATACACTGCTACAGCACTACACTGCTGCTGCTGAGTTCTGGATTGTGATTGGTCAGGAGGTGTTGATTGATTCTCTAGGACAACGACTCTGACAGCAGTGCCGCTGCACATCACAGGTTTATTCATAATTAATGTGCTCGTTCTAATACGGTATCGTTTCTATAGTAACAGCTCATTCACAGGGACGTGTACAGCGGATGCTCAACTAATAACAAATGGATTAAAATCAGTTGTAATCGTTGATATGGTGAGGTTTTCTGTAAGGAGAAATGTGTTTATTTATCATTTATACAAAGGAGTCTCCAGTGTCAAAGCTGTAACTTTCAGTCCCACATCTTCAGGACAGAGGAGTTTACACTTTGCAGTATTTTACTGACTTTGAAATCTGCAAAATCCTAAAACTTTCTATTCCTTAAAGTCATAAGAGAAAACAGAACCACAGTGCTGTAAGGGTTAAAGTTCCCCTGCTAGACATCACAGTTCCTGAAGACCCAAGATGTTCTCCATCAGTAGATTCAGGTGTGTCTGAGCAGGTGAAACACCCAATTTACATTTAAGGCATTTAGCAGATACCCTTATCCAGAGCGACTGACCTTCTGATCAGTAACCCAGAGCTTTAACCACTGAGACACCACTGAGACACCACTGAGACACCACTGAGACACCACTGAGACACCACTGAGACACCACTGCCCCTGATGCATGGAGATAAATATAACCATAAATATAACTATACATTTGACCATAACTGTGAAAATATTTGGTTTACTTAATTAATGAAGATAATACATGATGTTCAAATAAATGAATATAAAATCATTAATGACTTTTTCCTCTGGGGATCAGAAATATGCCAATATTATGTGATGTTCCTTGTTTCCTTGTCCACATATATATGGATATTATCGAAAACTTTTGACCTCTCCATTAAAAAAACAATCCTGTCCACATAGACATTTCAGAAAATATCTGTCTACATGACCATGCAAAAACTGACTGGAGAACACTCACATGAGTACGCTGGTATGTTTAGAGAGGACATCATACACTACACCGAAAAACACCAACAAACGTTCTACACGTTAAAAATCCAAACACTGTGTGGAGTGAAGATGAAGCAGAACTACTGCTTACGGTTCTGCTGGATCAGATCAGATAAACCCAGATCAGATAAACCCAGGTCAGATAAACCCAGATTACATAAACCCAGATCAGATAAACCCAGATCAAATAAACCCAGATCAGATAAACCCAAATTAGATAAACCCAGATCAGATAAACTCAGATTAGATAAACCCAGATCAGATAAACCAGTCCTGGTACATTAATAACACACGCAACAGACACGTGCAGGTTCACGCTGTGACGTCAGTGTATTTCAAAAGCACACGTATTTCTCATCCACGTCAATTAAAGTGTCAACTGAATTTGAAAAATTGTCCACATTCTAGAGAAGCGAAAAAAGGTCAATTGTTCCTATCCTGAAACTCCAAAAATACCCACATGATAAAATAACTGTAAATCTGTCGTAAAGTAACTTACAGTGAAGAAACTCGTCTCTGAGTACCGGAACAGACGTCTGAATCACGTGACATGGCTTTCCTATAAAGAGAGACAACTGCAGTCAAACTCTAAAAGAAGAGAAGTACGAAATGAAGGATGTTCTCGGGTCCCGAGCTTACCCGATCTGGACTTGGTCTGTAATGCGGTCGTGTAGAACTCTTTCACCTTCAGCGCCAGCTCAGACACACAGGTGTGTATTTCTTTAAAAGGTGACAGGTTGACAGTAACGTGTGGAACATCATGAAATGTTGAAAAGTCAGACAGATTCATGAAGTCCTGGGACGTTTAACACCAGCAAAAGTTTCATTAGTGGTTTCTTTGTACACGATTACGAATAAAACATCAGTGTCCTGGATTAAAGACTCAAAAGGACATGAAGAGATGATGAACAGTGTTACCCTGAGGAAGAGGAAGTCATCGTCTAACTGTGGAAGCTGAACCAGTTCGTTATCTCTCTTCTTCAGTTTAGTCACTTCCTGTTCCACACGCTGAAGAATTTCCTCTGCTCGCTGCACTTCAGCTTCTTCCCTAGCTTTGATTATTCCTCTAATCTTCTGTCCTGCTGAGCCGATCAACTCCACAAACATCTCACTTTGGTCCAGTGTTGTCTTTGCAGAGGACTATGATCAAACCAGGATTTGATACAGATGATTGATTTAGATGTTATAAGTGTAGAATAATAATAATAATAATAATAATAATAAGAGGAAGAAGAAGAAGAGGAAGAAGAAGAAGAAGCAGAAGGAGAACTCCAAGTCTTATATCTTGAGACTTTAATATTTAATATAGTGTGTGTATCTAGTTTTGTAATGTATACTAGGTTTATTTTTGAATTCTTTTCAGTTCAGTAAGGACCTTGATTGACTGTATTGCTTTCTTCAGATCTTTCACGCTGTTCTCAGCTGTTTGAGATCTCTGGAGAACCTGTGTCCGGATCTTTCCCATCTCTTTCTGGAGAAAACATGAAACGGAATTATTTTATCAGTGTCTGTACGAGGAGGAATAAACTGCAGTCTTAGTATTGGATGTTCCATCTGTCCAAAGTACACACACACACACACACACACACACTACCACACACACACACACACACACACTACACACACACACACACACACACACACACACACACACACACACACACACACACATACACTAAACACACACACACACACACACACACTACACACACACACTCACACACACTACACACACACACACTCACACACACTACCACACACACACACACACACACACACACACACACACACACACACACATACCACAGACACACACACACACACGCACACACACTACCACAGACAGCCACACACTACCACACACACATACATGCCACGACTTCATCAACCCACTTAAAACTAACATTATATGAGCTTTATATTTCTTTATATATCAGGAATCCCAGGAATCCCTGTGTTTTCCTGTGTGAGTGTGTGTGTGTGTGTGTGTGTGTGTGTGTGTGTGTGTGTGTGTGTGTGTGTGTGTGTGTGTGTGTGTGTGTGTGTGTGTGTGTATGTATGTGTGTGTGTGTGTGTGTGTGTGTGTGTGTGTGTGTGTGTGTGTGTGTGTGTGTGTGTGTGTGTGTGTGTGTGTGTGTGTGTGTGTGTGTGTGTGTGTGTGAGTGTGTGTGTGGTAGAGTGTGTGTGTGTGTTTGTAAATTCCTCTCTTCCTTCTGTTAATTTACTTTAGGAAGTTTATAATATTTTATATATATATATATAATATATATATATTATATATATATAATATAATATATATATAATATATATATAATATTTTATCACTTGTATACATGTACACAAACACACTGCATCTAAAATACCAAAAGAAGAACAAAAAATCGATTCTTACCCGTTGAATAAACCGTTGAGTTGTGAGTGAAGTGGTTTCATGGCTTCTACACTCAAACACAACACACTCGCTGCACATCAATCTCTTGTCAGTGGAACAATAAAACTCTTTAGGTTTGTTATGTGTGCAGCAGATCCTGTCTCTCAGATTGTACCTGGGTTCAGTCACTTTGTGTGTGTTGTGCGGGTTCAGCTCGTTGTGTAGATTAAAGTGAACTACGCAGTATGAAGATAAACACACTAGACAGGATTTCACAGCTTTATGTTACACTCCACGTCTTCAGGTCCTGCGAGGGTTCTTTCAGTAACACGTGTCTTCTTCAGCTTCTCCACCATTTCAACCAACATGATGTTCCGGCCCAAGATCGGTCGTGGGCTAAAATGCTGTTTACACACGGGGCAGGTGTAAACTCTGCTGTGAACCTGTCCATCCCACTGTCTGTTGATGCAGTACATGCAGAAACTGTGTCCACAGGCAACAGAGACAGGATCTTTCAGCAGATCTAAGCAGATAGGACAGGTGAACTCGTCCAAATTCACAGAGACTCTAGCCTCAGCCATTCGTCCACACTGGTTCAGAGAGACTGTGCAGATCTGAGCTTTCACTTTTGTTTCTCTAGAAGGAAATGAAATGCTGAAGACAGGTGTGGCTCCTGACACATACGATGAACCCTCGCTCTACATATTTGTCACGTACCATGTGTGGTGTGATAAGAAATGCTAGTTTGTTACTGAAGGAACTTTGTTTCTGGGTGTTGTTTTTGGGGGAGATTTTGACATTTAATATGAGATGTGTGTCACAATAACCAGAGGTGAGATACAGATACTTTAGAGTGTAAATTTATGGAAACAGGCAGGCAGAGGAATCCAAATTGAAAGGCAATAACAAGGTCAGTAAACAGTTGTGGGTCAGGCGCCTGTTTAATATAATATAATATAATATAATATAATATAATATAATATAATATAATATAATATAATATAATATAATATAATATAATATAATATAATATAATATAATATAATATAATATAGGGCCTACTGGATTATAATCTGGATTATCTCCAAGGTAAACAACCTTCTTCTGACCTCTGATCAGGGTTGTGTCTCGCTGCTTGTGTTACTCGACCTTAGTGCAGCTTTTGATACTATAGATCACACTATTCTCCTTGATAGATTAGAAAATATTGTTGGCATTAAGGGAACAGTCCTCTCCTGGATCAGGTCTGATCTGACCGATCGTTATCAGGTCGTAGATATAAATGTTGATTTCTCCACACATACGCTACCTCTAGGTCAAATTATTCGCAAACACAGAATTAGCTTCCACTGTTCTGCTGATGCTATTAGTTCATGCATTCATCAACTCTAGATTAGATTACTGTAATGCCTTACTGTCTGGATGTTCCAGTAGGAATATAAATAAACTCCAGTTAGTCCAGAATGCAGCTGCTAGAGTCCTAACTAGAACTAGAAGATATGACCACATCACCCCGATCTTATCCACACTGCATTGGCTCCCTGTAAAATCTCACATTGATTATAAAAAACTATTACTGACCTATAAAGCACTAAATGGTCTCGTGACACAGTATGTAAGAGAACTTTTGGTCTTTATGATCCTCCACGCCTACTTCCATCAAAAGATGCAGGATGTTTGACGGTACCTCAAATAGTGAAGACTACTGCAGGGGGAAAAGCGTTCTCTTATAGAGCCCCACAGTTATGGAACAGTCTTCCTATTAGTGTTCGGGACTCAGACACAGTCTCAGTGTTTAAGTCTAGGCTTAAAATGTATTTGTTTACTCAAGCTTTTTGTGATATATATCATTCTTATTGTCAAACAGGAAAGAGATAATGTTTTAGAATTGTGTGAATGTTCTTCAGTTTTTATGGATGTTGACTTTAAAAAAGAGAGAAAAACACTAATAAAAACCCTCCTTCCTGCTGCAGGACAGGTGTACTGAGAGCTGTGTGTAACTCAGGGTCTTTTCCTGTACTGTATCCAGCCTCTATTCACACACACACACACACACTCACACACTCACACACACACACACACACACACACACACACACACACACACACACACACACACACACACACACACTCACACACACACACACACACACACACACACACACACACACACACACACACACACTCACACACACACACACACACACACACACACACACACACACACACACACACACACACACACTACACACACACACACACACACACACACACACGATTAAACAGTATTTTCCTACAACAGTACAATGTTTATTTTGTTCATTTATTACTCTCTAAAGCCTCACTTCATGATGCTTTATTTTTAGAATGTTCTGTATAATTGTGACTAAGAGAATTGTTCTTGACGTCCTTTTATACTCATTCCACTCACTGTGTTATTGCAGGACGGCGATTGTTCAGATTTCCTTCCTTCTTTTCTTACTCACTCGGGAGGAAGACATGCCATGATTTACCCCGCTGCCAGTTTTGATAAGGGGGGAGTTTTCCGCTGCTGGGTGGGAACACACACACACACACTCACACTCACACACACACACACACACACACACACACTCACCCCCCCCACACACCCCGTACTGAGCACAGCAGTCTTGACTTCATTAACTGCATGAACATGGTGAGTGTCCAGTATATTTGACTGATTTGTTCTTCTGTTTATAAAATTTGATCATCATCTTATTGTAATATTTTTAGAATATTTTTTATTACTAATATTAAAGTGCTATATAAATGATTAGTGTGAATATTTGCAGCAGCTGTTTGTTGTTCAGTTTCAGGATCTCGTGTGTACAGGAACAGACACGAGATGATCTGTAAGAGAAACAGTACAGTCACATGTTTATTCGGTATTTATTTCACTTCCTGTGTGCAGGCGAGAGGACGGACAGTGAGAGGGGAATGTGAGGGAGTGAGAGTGTTTCTGCTGATGCTCCTCGCTGCTCTCCACCACACGGTGAGCTCTTTACTACTCACTTACTACAAACATTCTGCATCACAACCAGTTTACTCTCAAATTCCTCAGTTTGATTCTGGTGAAATCTACAGAAGTCACATGTAGAACCTGTGTTCAGTTTCTCGTATCTGGATCAGATCCTGTACCGTATCCCACTCCTTAGGGTTAGGATTGAAACCTGATTTAAATCTATCACTAAATCATCACACTGTATACTCAAGGGACTGACTGTAGATGATCCTGAATTACGACGATGGAGAAGAATTACAGTCATTTACTGTGAATTTACAGAGAATGAGTGTGAATCTTCAGCACTCTGCACATGAACTATGTTCCTGCTTTAGTTTTCAGTTCACTGTCCTGATTCTGGGAACTTTTACTTCTGCATCAAATTCGACTCAATTTTCACATCAACTACATTTCCTGTTTAGTTTCTAGTAACATTTGATTTATCATCATCTAGTGGGAGGGGTTTGTGTTATGATGTAATGGGGTGGGAGGGGTTTGTGTTATGATGTAATGCAGTGGGAGGGGTTTGTGTTATGATGTAATGCGGTGGGAGTGGTTTGTATTATGATGTAATGTGGTGGGAGGGGTTTGTGTTATGGTCTAATGTGGTGGGCGGGGTTTGTGTTATGATGTAATGTGGTGGGAGGGGTTTGTGTTATGATGTGATGTAGTGGGAGGGGTTTGTGTTATGATGTAATGTGGTGGGAGGGGTTTGTGTTATGATGTGATGTGGTGGGAGGGGTTTGTGTTATGATGTAATGTGGTGGGAGGGGTTTGTGTTATGATGTAATGTGGTGGGAGGGGTTTGTATTATGGTGTAATTTTTATTTATATTTGCTGTTGTATCCTGCAGGTGAAAGCGGAGGTGAGGAAGTTGGACATGGCTCCTGATGCAGTAGACGACGATTTCTCACAGTGTCGAGAGAAAATGCTGAAGGCTGTTACTGACGGCCTGCTGCAGAAGGAACTCGAGGCTAATAAAGAGTTTGAGGAGTTGTGGAATAATCACAGAGGAGAGTGCAAGAAGAACATTACTGGTGGAACATCTTATCACATCGATGCTCTACAGGCGTATGGAAATTCTAAGATTAAATTTAGAAAAACTTTCAACAGTTTGGTTTATAGCAAAGGCAGGAACAGCACGACCTACAGAGACGAATTTCCCTTCAAGTCTCTTCACTTCCTCCTAACAGACTTCCTGCATCTGCTGAAGGATACAAACACCTGTACGACCGTGTACTACGGCACGAGTAACACCTACACAGCAGATACGGGGACCGAGGTCCGATTCGGAAAGTTCATCAGAGCCGAAACCTCTCTGAGCGATGCAACTGAAGTGGTGGAGTCCGATGGAGGCACCGTGTTTATCATCACTTCCTGTTCTGTGGTTAATGTTGAAAGGAACACGTGTAAATCTGAGGAAGTCCAGGCTCTTATTTCTCCAGCCGAGGTCTTCACAGTGCAGAACGTTAGAGATGTTCCCCCTGATGATGGCACATATAACGAAATCACTTTAAAACACTCACGCTCTCTCAGCAATCATAATTGCTCTTTCTTCCACAGGTAAGAGGATCAATTGTAGTAAATTCAGGTGTTGATAGAAGATTGTGTAGGTTTTGTTTTCATGATGAGATTTCCACTTTGCTTCTAGACTTCTGAATCCTGTGCTCTGACGTTCAACACAAAACACTAAGCTTGAAATCAACAGTGATGCAGAGTGGATTTTTCCTCTAATGACTCTGTCTCTCTGTTTCCTGTCTCTCTGAAGGAACGCCACGGATGCTGCATCCTCCACCTCTCTGACTTTCACACTTCTGGCACTGATGGCCTCCATGCTGAGTCACGTAACACTGATGGAGTGACTCACGTGTTCATCGACACGTTTATAGCAGTTTTTTACAGCATTTTTAGTAGATTTTTTTTCTCATGACGTTTCTTTTCATTTGGTCCAGGGTCAGAAGGACCTGCTGCAGTCTCGGGTAATGACAGAGAAATAAAAATCAGATTATAGAAGTGTAAGATGATCACGACCTCGTGTTTTATTATTAAGTCCTCAGTCGTAGTGATAACTCAGATGAACTGGTTCAGATGTTCGAGCAGGAACACGAGAGGAGACGAATCTCTAAAGGTCTCGAAGCCGATGTGTCACAGATTTGGAAAACACTGTTACCCTGATGAGTTTAATACGACTTCATTATTACTGCTTTCTCTGACGTGAGTAGACAGGAAGTGAGAGAGAGAAGGAAAGAGGGAAGTAACTGAGTTATTTGAGTTTACATTTAAGGAACCGTAAAACTTTGTACTGCATATAAGTTTATATAATAAGTTGAATAATAAGTTTCACACATCAGCAGCTCCAGAAATTTGGAAATGAGCTAAAACGGTGCCCGGATCATTGAATCAGTGAGTTGAACTCCAGAATCAAATCGGTTCGATTCCTGAACGAATCATTCAGACTGGTTTTATGAACGGGATTCTCCAATTCACTGAAATGAACCGACTCAAACAAACGATTCACTCGCGAATCGGACCTCATTACAAACACTTCTCTCATCAACTCACTCCAGACATTTAAATCAGATTTATATGATTAAATTAAATTTCGATCGATTCCTCACGGAAAGCTGCTGCAGGGCTTCAGAAAGCGGGATACACACGACACTGGACTAGTTTTATTGGCTCTCGGTTCTGTTCCGTTATTTTTGAAGCTCGATGTTCCATTACTATTGCTCGATTGTAAAAAAAAAAAAAAAAAAAAAACAGACATTCTTGGAAATATCGTGTAACAACTTCCAATGATGAACATCGGGGGAGAAACTGATAGAATTTATATTTGGTGTTAATTAGAACAGCTTCATATGGACTAGCTTCAGAACCACACCACAGAACACAGGTCACCTTCTCTTCCGAGAGACTGGGAGACTAGCTGTCTTCCCCTTCTTCTCTTTTTCATGGGGTTCTTTCCTCTTTTGGAATCCTGGTTTTGTCTGCTCCTCCCGTTCCATCTACCTGCTGCAGATAAAGACTCTAAGGTAAAGGTGAAGTGCCATGTTTCTGAATAATATACACACACACACTCACACACACACACACAATAGTCTGCTTCTTAATAGATTATTGTGCAAAGAGTCCATTTAAAATACCAAAATCATACAGGAAAGTATTGGGTTCTGCTGAGCCCCCTGTCTGACCAGGACCCTCAGAATCGTCCTAACCCCCCCCCTTACAGACCCCCTGTTGGGTGTTTGGTGGTTTGTGAAGAACTGGCATCACATCCTGGGTGTATTTCCACCTGGTGCCCAGTGTTCCAGGGACCAACATACTGAAAATAAATAAATGAGTGAAATGTGCTGAGTGAAGACCTACCCAGATTTTAGGTATCAAGCAGGTTTACTTGAACAAAACCTGATTGTTAAAGACTCAAAATCGAAACAAACACAGTCCTAAAAGTAGATAAAGAGAAGCTAATTAAACAAATGAGACAAAAAAATATTATACTTGCTCATTTATTTTCCTCAATAAACAAATGACCATCAACAACTCTTTTCCTGACATCCTCAGAACTCTCCTTTGTTCATGCCATGAGACACTTCCACAAACATAGTGTTGTGAAGATCAGACTCTGATAGATCTCTGTTCTTCAAATAAAACAGAGCACTCACTCACTCACACCTGATCATCATCCCACTGACTGAAAACACCTGACTCTAATCTCACCTTCACATTAACTGCTAATCCCAGAGGTGCACATACTTTCACCCCTCACAGATCTGTAATACTGGAACATTTTCTTCATTAAATAGATGACCAAGTCTAATCATTTTTGTCTCATGTGTTTAATTGGGTTCTCTTTATCTACTTTTAGTACTGGTGTGGAAATACGATGATGTTTTAGGTCACATTTATGCAGAAATGTAGAAACTTCGAAAGGGTTCACAAACTTTCAAGCACCACTGTACATATTAAAGGAACAGAAATGTATAACAACTCTGTTTATGACTCATGACTCGGTTCCATGTGGTTCTTGGATTAGAGCCCACACTTTTACACTGGAGAACCCTGGACAAAATGTTCTCATTCCTCGGGACTCTAAACAGACTGCTGAACCCACTCACACTAAAGTAAGGTTTATTTCTACCTACGGTTGTTGTACTTTTATTAAAACCTGTTTTTACAGTTTCTTTAATTCTTTTAATCCTGGTGCAGTGAGGAAAAATCAGATAATAAAAAGTTGTTCTGAATGTTCTAACAGTTTTGGATCTTTTTTCTTGTCTTATTGTCCAAGTCTCTGTATGTGCATGAACACGTCATATGTTCACCAAGTTTTTGTTAAATAAAGTAGTTAAAAGTGCTGGTTTGCCATAAACTGGTGTGATCCTCTCAGCTTGTTTACTTCAGAGTTTACGTCATCCTCCAACCTCAGGTCTGCTGTCTCCCTCATGTGGCTGTAACTGGAAATTACATCCTAAAACGTACAGTTTATATCTCAGTGATTCCATCCTGAATGGAAGTCCATGTCCGTGTCATTATTAAACCATCCGAGTGATTAAAGCTGCACCATGTTCAACATTCGCTGTTTAGAACTTTTCCTCTCCTGTGTTTGCTTTGGTAAAGACAGGGACGTGAGCTGGTGTGATGGAAGGTCTGAGTGTGAAGGTGTTCCTCTTCATCCTCATCACTGTGCTTTCTCTCAATGTAAGAACTTTATTTTAAATTATAGGATTGTAATTTTCACCCTCACTTAAACTTTCTGGTAATCTCATTAGCATGTCTTTATCCCACTGCACAGTTTTGGTCTGTGATTGATCAGATGGTGTTGATTAATTTTCTATAACAGCAGCTCTGACAGTAGTAGATCCCTTACGAGTTCACTGCCTAGGACATTATATCACCTGGACATTATATCACCTGGACATTATATCACCTGGACATTATACACCCACATCTTGTGACATGTCATTTCCTTGGACATTTATTCACTTGTTCTTTTTCAGTATCAGGGCCTTGTGGAGAAGAAACATACAGTTCAGTCCATCACATTGTCTTCTCCCTCAGGTTTATTCACTTGCTGTTGTATTCTGCAGGTGAAAGCGGAGGTGAGGAAGTTGGACATGGCTCCTGATGCAGTAGATGACGATTTCTCACAGTGTCGAGAGAAAATGCTGAAGGCTGTTACTGACGGCCTGCTGCAGAAGGAACTCGAGGCTAATAAAGAGTTTAAGGAGTTGTGGAATAATCACAGAGGAGAGTGCAAGAAGAACATTACTGGTGGAACATCTTATCACATCGATGCTCTACAGGCGTATGGAAATTCTAAGATTGAATTTAGAAAAACTTTCAACAGTTTGGTTTATAGCAAAGGCAGGAACAGCACGACCTACAGAGACGAATTTCCCTTCAAGTCTCTTCACTTCCTCCTAACAGACTTCCTGCATCTGCTGAAGCGTACAAACACCTGTACGACCGTGTACTACGGCACCAGTAACACCTACACAGCAGATACGGGGACCGAGGTCCGATTCGGAAAGTTCATCAGAGCCGGAACCTCTCTGAGCTCTGAAACTGAAGTGGTGGAGTCCGATGGAGGCACCGTGTTTCTCATCACTTCCTGTTCTGTGGTTAATGTTGAAAGGAACACGTGTAAATCTGAGGAAGTCCAGGCTCTTATTTCTCCAGCCGAGGTCTTCACAGTGCAGAACGTTAGAGATGTTCCCACTGATGATGGCACATATAAAGAAATCACTATAAAACACTCACGCTCTCTCAACAATCATAATTGCTCTTTCTTCCACAGGTAAGAGGATCAATTGTAGTAAATTCAGGTGTTGATAGAAGATTGTGTAGGTTTTGTTTTCATGATGAGATTTCCACTTTGCTTCTAGACTTCTGAATCCTGTGCTCTGACGTTCAACACAAAACACTAAGCTTGAAATCAACAGTGATGCAGAGTGGATTTTTCCTCTAATGACTCTGTCTCTCTGTTTCCTGTCTCTCTGTTTCCTGTCTCTCTGAAGGAACGCCACGGGTGCTGCATCCTCCACCTCTCTGACTTTCACACTTCTGGCACTGATGGCCTCCATGCTGAGTCACGTTACACTGATGGAGTGACTCACGTGTTCATCGACACGTTTATAGCAGTTTTTTACAGCATTTTTAGTAGAGTTTTTTTCTCATGACGTTTCAGTTCTCCTTTTAATTTGACCCTTGGTCAGAAGTACTGGGAGCAGTCGAGTCGAGATGGTAATTTTTGATGCGCGTTTGTTGCCTTGAACAAATAAAAATGAAATGCAAATGTCCACAACTGTGAACAAATAAAACTTAATACACCAATCCATTCATTTTCATCAATCAGATAATACAAACAACTAAATAACAGGAAAGATCTATTCTATAACTTGGTTTGCAATTTAAACACAAATATCCATTCAAGTCCATTCACCTGACTATCACGGTCACGGTGTGTTTGACCTTCTCAACAGCCCCCCCCCCCCAACACACTCCCTCTAACGGCGTAACAGAACATTACACAAATCCATAAATGGCTCCTACACTTTAATTGTACTTCAAAATCACATTCAATGTGAACCACATTAAACCCAACACGTGTTTACATCCATCTGGATTTGTATCAAACAGTATAAACGAGGCACTAAGTTGAGATGTTGTATTCCACTCAAAACACTGTAACGCCCCTTAAATTTTTACATATCAACACAAAAATAACTCGTTTATCAAACAATAAGTGCTTTTAACTCATAACAACAGGAATATGAACATGTCATGTTTTTATACCTGGAAAAGGGGGAAGAAAGACATCAAAGAAAGACAAGAAATGAAGAGGGGAACACAGAGGTCGGCTTGTACTACCTGCAGCTTAAGGTCTCCCCCTTCTGGACACTCCCCAAATTACACCGTTGTCCTAAATCTTCTTACGTGACTCCAATTGATTTGTATGACCACTGCAAGAGCAGGAACTCATATATGGAAAAATTCTACTGTATATCGTAAATGGGATAGAAATGTAGAAATTTAGAAAGAGGAGACGAAGCCGGTGTGTCACAGATTTGGAAAACACTGTTACCCTGATGAGTTTAATACGACTTCATTATTACTGCTTTCTCTGACGTGAGTAGACAGGAAGTGAGAGAGAAGGAAAGAGGGAAGTAACTGGTGAAGAGTTATTTGAGATTGCATTTAAGGAACCTTAAAACTTTGGAGCACATGTAAAAATAATCTGTAGGTTTGTGAAAATTTGTTTTAAGTTTAAAGTAGAGATGTCAAAGTATATTAAAGTCAGAAAACTCAATCCAGTGACTGACATTCCCACACATTCATGCCTATAATCTGTAATCTGTGTATGAAATGTCATTAATGCTCATGAGGTAAAGCAGCTCATCCAGTAGCAGCTCCTTAGAGGGATGTCTTTACACAATCCTAACACTTCATTAGAATATTTTCCTCATTTGTTTCTATTTAGTCCACCTTTACACTCTCTCTGGGTTTCTTCTGTCTGCGTCTGCCCACTGGGCGACTGACTGTAAATGGAAATGTGGCCTATCAAAAGACAAAAAGCTGTGACCCCTTATGGTGGAAAAACAGCCTACCCAACTGTTTTGTTTGGCTTCCAGGACATGAATGCTGCCTTACTCTTCAGGTCCAAACACTGAATACCATTCCATTTAGAGAGAGAGAGAGAGAGAGAGAGAGAGAGAGAGAGAGAGAGAGAGGAACGAGCCAGTCTACACTTCACCATACAAAATTGCCTACTGAGGCAGAGGAATGGTTCTTCTCAAACTTCTCATGCACCTCTCCTATATTTGTGGCACTTTTTCTTGGCTATTTGAATTAACATTGAGGGGGAAGTTATTTAAGGCGTTCTCAGAGTTCATCACATAAAAAAACTGACTTACAATTAGCTACATGCAACAATTTACTAAATACTGTAAATGTGGTATAGATCTAAAGCTGTTTTATTAGCAGCTTTATTATTATTAGGCTTGTTAAATTCTCCACAGTTTGGATGTAAGATGCTTCACCAAACATTACATTGCCCTGTAAAGTGCTTCTTATAACAACATATATAACAATCAGGCATGCAGGTGTAAAATATCTTCTCGACCAAGTTTCTGTCTGAAGGTTCTCGACCAGGGTTCTCTCCCAGGGTTCTGTCTGAAGGTTCTCAACCAGGGTTCTTGTAATCTCTACAGTCCAGTTTGTCTTAGTTGTCTATATTAGGGCTTGTCAGAAGTGTTTTGCTGTGAACACACCTCTGCCTCGCTGTTTAACGTCTCAGAAAAGGTCAGAGATATTTGAAATGTTTTCTTTGTCAACACTCAGTGTGCACACTTTCATTTGAACTTCCACTTAAATGTAACTGACATGGGGAACTTTTATTATATTTAAAAAACATACCTAAACATACCATACCATCAGAGATCAGAATGTAATTTACAGACTATACGAAATTTTAACGTCATTGTTATTGTGTCTAAACAAGCCTACGTTGACTTCACTTAAACATTTAAACAGTCACTCGGGCAGTAACCGAAATCAAGAGAACCAGGAACCCTGGAGCTGATTCACAACTTTCTGGATGCATGTTTTCAAACTGCAGAACATTTACAAATCTTTCCACCATGTTTGATTCTTTATAAACCCCTGAACGTTCCCTCTATCTAATGCTTAGCACTGTGTACTTCGCAATAAATGGACCGTGCTGTAGATGATCCAGAAGACTCTGGGCCACTAGATGATGTAGAGATGATGTAGGATGCAGAACAAAGAGTGTTGTTGAGTTACAGGTGGAGAAAAAGCACTCCATCTTCGAGAACAACAGAACCCTAACTACCCCAGGAAGATGATCCTTCAGGTAGACCTTTCAGGAACCAGAAACCTGTCCTGACTGTTTTTCTAGAGCATTAAATAGCCCTTATCCATCAAATCCATCTCAGAGAAGTCCATTCCATAATTCAGACAATCATGGAGACCATGGTTCAGATACTTCTGGATTATTCTATCTCAATCCTTACCCTGACCCAGGAAATAATCAGATTAGGAATGTTTGGAAAGAGATGAAAGAGGAGGAAGAAAAGAAAAAAAAAAAAAAAAAAAAACGGGAGGGTGCTGAGCGCGGCAGGGCAGGGGCGCGTCGCGCGCGTATTATAAAAACAAAAAACAAAAAAAACAAATTCTTTTTTTTCAAAAAAACTAAAAAAAAAAAAAACAAATTTTTTTTTTTTTTCAAACATAACCTCAAAAAAAAAAAAAAAAAAAAAAAAAAAATTTTTCTTTTTTTTTTCAAAATCCCACCGGGTTGTGTATGTGTAGTATTTAATCTCTCACTCTGCCATTTCCTTATTCAGTATCAACACAATTAGAATCATGGAAATATACATTTAAATATAACTTTTTGTTACATAATGACTTGAGATGATAGCACTTCTAGCCTGACCTCACAGACCTTAAAAGGCTCCATGTATAATAGCCTGAATGTAGGAAGTTTCTCAAACCCATCATCAGCAAAGTTATTAGCATTTATTACCTTTTTTCTGCTTTGTAGCATGTCTCATTAGCATGTAGTGCAATATGCATGCTTAAATCCCTTGTGAGAATGGGGCACTCCTCTGGATGTTTACATAATCATCAGCGCAGATCATTTTGCTTTGTATTTAATAATAGCAGGAGATGATGAAAGCTGATTCAGATCCACTAGTCAGAAGATGATCTCTTCCGTGACTGAGCTGATTCAGACCTGTTAAATCTGACTGCAAAAATGGCATTAGGATTTGTGTGAGAAAATGTATTCCCAGATTCCCAGTTCAGTATTTTGGAGCAAGCTGTAGCCCTCGGAGTCCATGCACTCGTCTACAGAGCTGTGACAGACACCAGCATGTGCAGTTTGTCATCTGATCTTTCTTTGGCTAGGACTTGCTCGACCACTGCAAAGTGAACATTTCTCTCTCCACACCATCTATAGCACGATCAGACCAGCCAAGGTTAGCGTTGCTGCTCTAAGAGAAGTTTCACTTTTGCCAGAGGACTTTATGATGCGTGATTGAGCTCCTAAAATAAAACTCCAGAATGGCCAAATGTGCCAGACTGCCATAAAAAGCCAGATTTTGGAGTGCATATCAGATGATTTACGGCTAGAAGACCAGGAGTCACATCACATCTGTTCACATGCTCATGTTAGATTGAACCTTACTGATTTATGTAGATCTACAAATTGACTACAGGCCAAGGTACACCTCGATGAGCTTGTTCAGTACATACCTATCTCCATTTTTAAGATCTTTTAATGTCCATTTTCTCCTGGTGATTCTTACAAAGAGACAGGTGACACTAGGCACTAGACAGATGATCAAGCCAAGAAGAGCTAGGAATGTCAGATGCATATTTATTTATTTTATTTATTTATTACAGTTTATTTTATTATTATTTATTTTATTTATTTTAAATGTTTAGATAGTTTGTAAATAACATTTATATGGTCTATTCTCCCTCTTACCCACTCTTAGGCTTCAGACTGAGCAGAAGAACATCTGAAGAAGGTTAAAACTGAATGTAAACACATTGCTCTGTTCTCAACTGCTGCAACAAACAGTGAGGAGAAGGAGGTGTTGATTTGCAAGAAGTGCCAAGAAACGGTCATAAAAGGTAAAGAAGAGACACTGATGAGTAACGAGTTGAAGGCAGCGTAACAAGTGACAAGAGTGTCTGACTTCAATAAGAATACTATCATTTTAATTTAATTACTACAAGCAAGCACAGGACGAGACACTGACACATTCTAACTGGGAAAAACATGGAGCACCTTCCACAGACAAAAGGCAAAGGGGTTTTGATGTTTGCAAGACGCCGTCAAAGGATTGATGAAATTGCTGCAGAACATGAGGAGCTGAGGAGTAAAGGCATACCTGTGGAAGCTTTTGTGGAACCAGAGATTGATGCATCTTCAAAGCCTCCACCTCAGGAGGACATTCTTCCTGTCCAGCAAAATGAACAAATCAAACAGCAAATAAAGTATCAGGATCATCAAACTCAACAACAGATCTTTCATCAGCCAAACACTGGTATAAATGGTCTAGATTCCTGGCAAGATTCTTCATCATCGAAACCCCAAGTGTCCAATAGAACTGCTAAGCCTTTTCTGATTGGTCTAAATCAATCCCCAACACAATTTTCTCCGGTTAGAAATGTCCCAAGCCCAGCAGGGAAGACATCTGAAAATATTTTCAAAGTTCCTGTTCCAGTAAACACAAGCCCACAGGTGTGGTCACCCACAGGAGATATAATCGCCTCTCGTGATGAAAGGATTGTGGTACCAGCTATCAAGACTGTAATTCTGCCCGAAATGAAAAGAAGAGGAACAAATAAAACCAACTCTAAAGAACCTCCAGAGGATGACTACTTCAGTCTTGGTGCAGAGGCGTGCAATTTCATGCAAGCTCCAAGCATCAGACAAAAACATCCTCCACCAGTCCTTCCCAAGCCTACAATTAACCCACAATGTCCACCATGGTCTGCAGAAGATAATGCCACTCACAGTCCCCTTACACCATCAAGTCCACTTCCAGCACAACAGATCTGGGTTCCACCTCATCCTCATCCAGCTTCCAAACCCTGGGCTCCTTCACCAACTCGGCTCATGCCACAGCAGCATGTGTCTGACCATTTACCAACTAAACCATCGGCTTCATATAAGCCTACCTGGTCACCAGAATCACAACAGGCACTTGCCACTGCATCTCCATCACAGTCAAAATTCCCATGGACTAAGTCTCAAGTTGATACCAGTTCTGTGGTTTCTTGTCCACCCCAACGAGCAAGCTCTTATGTCCGTCCATCCAAAGCTCCACCAATTTCTTCAATCTCAGAAATAGGGTCCTCAGATGGCCCAGTTCTTAAGGGGAAAGGTGCAGAACTTTTTGCTAGGCGCCAGTCACGTATGGAGAAGTTTATAGTAGATGCTGAGACGGTCCAGGCCAACATAGCCAGATCCCCCTCACCCACAATGTCCATGCCAAGCACCTGGAAATATTCTTCCAATGTCCGAGCCCCTCCTCCTGCCTCCTATAACCCCATAGTGTCCCCTTTTTACCCTCCAGCAGCGCAGAAACAATCTTCTGCAATGAGCTCAAATATGAAGCCCAAAGGAAACAAGGAGAAACAAAAGACAGCACCAAAAATTATGAGTGTTATGGATGTGATGAAACATCAACCATACCAGCTGGACTCATCCCTCTTCACCTACAGCTCCAATGCTGAAGCGAAGATTTCAAGCCCCAAAACATCCCCCATTCCTCCTGCAGAGTCCAAGAGAGCCCAGGTCCATAGCACTACCTATCTGCAAGCCTCATGCCCTGGCCCATCTACAGGAAGTGCCCAGTCTTTTCAGCAAGGTGCACTGGCCAAACCCAGTGGACCGGTGAGTGCTCCATATCCTTTCACTCATCAGTCCACTCCAGCCGAGACTCGTCCCACTGCACAGGTTGCAATTGGGAAAGTCCCAGCGCTATACATGATGCACCATGGCCCAATAAACAAAGCCTTCAGCAGCCAATCAACACCACCCCCTAGGACTGGGAGCAATGCTTTTCTCTCCCCTTCCTCGCTCCCTCTGAATAGTGAAATTATTTCTAGGTGTAGCTTGCCAATGGCTCCAAAGCCTAAGTTTTCTGCAAAAAAAGCAGCTGTTAGCGGAAAGCAGTGGAGACCGGTCGTAATGTTGCACTAAAAACAGGGAAGTAGCACCTACGGTAAAATGTAAACAGCACAGAACCGAGATTATTTGATGTATGAAAAGCGCTAGTTAGTTAGTTATGTAATAGAATTACTTTGTGATTCAAGCTGTGCACTTTTCAGCTGTTGTGTTTGTCTAAATAACTTGCCATGGAAATGTTGTATATGTTGTTAGATTAATGAATATATTAGATTAGTGAGTATATCAGATTAGCGAGTATATTAGATTAGCGAGTATTTTAGGTTAGCGAGCATATTAGATTAGCAAGTATATTAGATTTGTGAGTACATTAGATTAGTGAGTATATTAGACTAGCGAGTAGATTAGATTGGTGATTAGATTGGTGATCTAAAAGAAGTGCTGGATGTGTGTATACAATGAGAAAAAAGTTTTTTCTATTTCTTTAAAGGAAGAATATTTAGATCACTTACAGTCTTTAGTCTTGTATTTATTTCATATTGATTAAGACAGAGATTTTTTTGTAATGTCAGGAGAACATGTGTGTATGGTATTATTATTGCCAGATGATGAGAATTATTTTACAGTACTTTATATTAGATCGTGTTGTTGCTGTTTTTACATCTAGAGGATTAAGTATGGCTAGCAAAGTCAGGAAAGAGTGTAAAGGTGGCGGCCATTTTGTCTGGTTAAAAACGGACTGGTGGCAAAATGTAAATGGAGTGTTAGGTTTTTATAGGATTTGGAGTTTGGTTTAAACTAAAAAGGGAAAATTTTTATTTTTTGCTAATCAAAAGTGAGAGCACAAACTGTAGTGTTGCTTCTGGAGTCAGTTAGACGGTTATATTTTCTGTTTTTGTAGCTTTGTAAGGTTTGTGTCCGTTTTGTCTTCATTGTGACCTCATTGTGAGCAGAAAGGGATTTTTGTATATACACCAGAGAACAGTCCTGTCTCTAACCGTGTGTAAAAGTGATCATATGGTTTACATCTTGTTCCATTTGGCCTGTTCTTCTTATATTTCTCTAAAACATTGCACTTCTTCTTGGACTTTTTCCTTACCGTATTAAATTGTTCTGCCAGCTCTGTCTGTCTTCTTTCTTTCAGCTTGGTGGCTTTTCTCTTTTCCACACTCTTCTCTTGTCATGTGTGCGTGTACAAATTTATCTAAGAAAGGCTTTTATTTCTGTATCTTTATGTCTATGAGATTATTTATAAAAACCCAGGAAAGTCACTCTGTCTCCTGCAACTAAATCCCGCAGGATCCTGAGCTCTGACACTGAGATTATAGCAAAATTAATCCACCATTTAATAATCTGATTGTGTCATGACCAATTCAAATGGCCTTGAAAGTTCATTATTTCTCAATATTTTACTGTCATTTTACACTCATGTGTTATAGTGTCAATGATGTTTTAATGACAAGCGCTAATATTGAGCACATTCTTATTTTCTCTCCCTACTGTGTGCTACTTTCAGTCAATAAGAATAAAGGTGACGAATCCTGACTAATTTCAGTGATAATACAGGAATCCCGCTTGAGAAATCTTCAGGAGATAGTTTCAGGTCTCAGGCTTTTGGACACGTGTTGTATATAAACTGAGCAGGATTGTAATGTCTGCCTGCATGTTGTTCACTTTACACTGCAACAGAGTTCACGCTTCCTAAATATAGCAGCACACGTCTATCTTTACAACACGCTCTCCTTATTAAACACCGCTTCTGCTCAGGAACTCGATAAGGCCCGCTCCTGACAACACGCCAAGTGCCTTTATACAAGAGGTAAGTGCTGAAACGTTCCCCTGCTGAAATAAATAAGCACTCTTTCAGTTATAATGACATCACTGGATTATTTAGGAAGTTCAGAATTTGGCAGCAGACTTGATTGATATTTTTAACTGACATCATAAATATGGTGTGTACCGTGTTCCAGTAAAGTTCTGAGTGACAGGGTGGGGTGATGACGTGGAGGTACTGATACCACCCTGAAGTTCAGCATTTTCTTATCACAGCATCTGTGATCCCCATTTCACCAACAAGTGCAATAACTTATTTATTAAAGAGCACACTATACTTTTAAAAAATTCACTTGTAGTGCCTTGTAATGTTGTGGAATGTCTGAAACCGGTTAAATCGTGTTCTTATGTGTTCTAGCATCTTTAAACAGTTGGGTTCTGTTATTAAATACTGAAGAACCAGTGTTTCCCAAAACATCGTAAAGTTAAAATCATCTCAGAGAGAGGGGGGAGGGCA
>CM022778.1:236532-264032 GCA_012411365.1 Ameiurus melas | reverse complement strand
CATGTATGTGTGTGTGTATATATGCTGCAGTGTTGGGGTTGTAGACCTGTGATGCGTAAAATCATTTGGACGTCAATTACGATTTCAACACCACACCAACTGCGAGCGTTTATTTATGACATCACCACATCACTTGCAGTGTCATTAACACACCACATGACCACATGACCACATGACACGGTTAAAAACTTGACTTTCTCTCACCGTCACGGCGGTTTAGAGTCCTGCACCACCTGTGAGTTCCCTTTTCACTCGCCATCACATTAAACTGATCAGTTCTGCTCCTGTTTCTTCTCTTTATTCTAGAGTGAAGACCAGACTGATGCTGAAAATGCAGAAAACAAAACTCCAAACACTCCAGATGCCCGAAACCCACCGAACCCTGAGGAGATCGCACCGGGTACGCCAGAACATCTCTACTTCAGACACGAATAATAAACATACACTGTTCCACATTCTACTGGAGACTAATCCCTGGAGTTCAGATCACAACACCGACCAGAAGAAAAATCACTTCACTTTTGTAAAAAAACAGCAGCTGAAGTGGACTTTCAATAATAATAATATAATAATAATAATAATAATAATAATAATGGATAGGAGTTTGGGGATGGGCTGCTGTAGTCTCAGGCTCCATCACGGTTGATTTTGGATCATTAATGGTCCTTAGTGTTGTGAACTGGTTTTAAAATCTCTGTGATACAGAACCAGTGTGTTGTAGGGTTCTACATGGAACCATAGTTAATGGTTCTGAAGAATGCTTAAGGTTTTAGATTGAACCTTGTCACTGTGGTGGAAGAACAGTCAGACTGGAGAATATAAACAAATATTCAGCAAAATAAATCTGGAAATATGTTTTCTGTTGTTGTTGTTGTTGTTTTTTGCAGTGACGTGAATATGAGCTTGTGTTCGATTAGTAAAATATGATCAGTGTTGTAGACGTGTTCTCACAGAGGATGGTTCTGTGTTCCAGGTTACGGAGGTCCGCTGAAGGATGTTCCCTTGGAGAGGTTCAACGCTACGGCTCTGCCCAAATCCTACCACTCGCCCTGGGAGGAGGCCATCATCAACGACCCGGCTCTGGCCGACACGCTGCAGCTCCACATGCCCGCTCCAGAACCCAGAGCCGAGATGCCCGACTACAAGAGCTTTAACAGGTTCCACCTGCTCCTCTGCTTGATAAGACAAGAGTACCGGCTCACAAAGTACTGTTTAACAAACAATCAGAGTCGAGCGAGTAACAAGTCGCACTGGGTACCGATCCTGGATGTCTGGACGTCCTGTAGGTTCCAGTCACCAGGTCTCAGCAGTAAAGTTCGAGTTCAGGAACACGTGTTAAAGATTACAGACCATTCAGTTCACCACAAAATACATAAATACACTTTCATTAGATTTATTTCCAGTGAAATTAAAGTCTTCAGATTAAATCATTTCATTTCTTCAAATATTTCCACTAGATAATAAACAACGTGCTACAAATTCAACATGTTCACTATAAAAGAACAAAAAAAAGATAAATATAAAAGTGTAAACGTGTCTTCGAGTCTAAAATATAAAACTGTATCATCATTAAGGTTCTGTTCTGTTCTCCGCTGAGCTGTGCTTGTCCCGTCTCTCAATTCTACACAAATTCTACACAAATTCTACTTTACAATGAATTCTAAACGTCCTAAATATCTTCACCTCTACCGCGAGCATTGTAAACAGTATTAATGAGAATAAACTCAAAGCCCTTGCGGTGCTGGAGCGAGAGAGAGGGGGAAGATATGTTTAAAGATAAAAGCTGAAGTGTTGACTGTAACAGCTGAATGTTTTGTCGTCAGGGTGGCCACACCATATGGAGGGTTTGAAAAAGCTCCTCGGGGAATCACCTTCAAGGTTCCGGAGATCGATCTGAACCCGCCGAGGTACTCGGAGCTGCAGGACCCCACGGCCAAGCGGCCCACCTTCAACCGCACGGCTCAGGGCTGGATCTCCGACGGAGTGCCTCTCATTTTACCCACAATCCCCATGGAGGCGCTGGAGATGCCCGAGTCTGATGACCTGTAAACACTAAACACACCTCGGTGTGACGGAGCGAGTTCACGTCCACCAACACCAACCTTCAGCTTTACAGCACTGAGGTACCGAGAGGATCAACACCTGGAGTTAAAATAACATCAGCTCTACAATCAGCAGATTCCTTCAACATTAACTCCAGCAGATATTTTAGATCACCTGCGACCATGTGACGTCTGCGGCAGATAAAACAATACCTTCAACAATAAACACAAACAGCTAATATTTTAAACATTTGTATAAAGAAAACTATATTTTTAAGAATATTACAATAATAATAATGATAGAATTGAATGCATTAAATAATTATATAATTCAGATGAATAACTCGGTAACACATTTATCAGAACTAGAGGTTTGTAGATTTTGTTTTGTTTAATAAAAATAAATAATTCTCACTGCATCAGAACATTTCTGTGTTCAGTACAAATCATTTACACTCAAACCTGAACACTTCTATTTCTGATTAAATTACAGACCATAATACATTCAAGAGAGATCACATGACCTTCACATGACCTTCACATGACCTTCAGCTTTATTTCATGAAAAACATTAATACATTGCACCTTTAACCTGAGTCATGAATAAAATATAAATCAGTAAAATAGACAGAGAGAGAGAGACAGAGAGAGAGAGAGAGAGAGAGAGAGAGAGAGAGAGAGAGAGAGAGAGAAAGAAAGAGAGAGAGAGAGAGAGAGAGAGAGAGAGAGAGAGAGAGAGAGAGAGAGAGAAGGAAAGAGAGAGAGATAGAAAGAGAGAGAGAGAGAGAGGAGGAGTGTGAGTGAAGGGAGACAGAGAGAGACAGAAAGAAGAGAAAGAAAGAGAGAGTGAATGTGAGTGAGAGACAGATACACATAGAGAGAGAGAGAGACAGAAAGAGAGAGAGAGAGAGACTGTGAGAGAGAGAGGGGAGGAGGAGTGTAAATACGATCTGCTGATTTTCTGAAGCTGGTTTCTATTGTAAAAAGTTTATGTTGTGAAATTTGATGTGCTTCCTGACTGATTAGCTTTTGTTCATTGTGTGTGTGTGTGCATGTGTGTGTGTGTGTGTGTGTGTGCATGTGTGTGTTGTGTGTGTGTGTGTGTTCTGGTTTGAAGTGATTTTAATCCTGTGGTGTAAACTCTAAAATAAAGTGTTTATTTATCTCAGTGACATCACAGTCATTTCATTGCAGATCCTGAACTCGGTGATGTTTAGATATAAAAGTGTTGGTTTAAAAAAAACATATTTTAGAAACAAGACCCACAGAAATGTAACTCACACTGCTGCTGTAGTTTCTAGTGAGGAAATAGTTTCTCATTTTCACATGAACACTTATACAGTCTTAGTTTATCATAGTTCAGTGTTATTGTACCCAACAGAAATGAAGAAAGGTTCCTGATGAAGTTCACTCAGATCAGATAAGATCAGACCAGATCAGACACTTATTGAAATGAAATGTAATTTATTATAAAATGTTCATGATGTTGGTGACATAAAGTCACTTCAGTGGTCATAAAGGCTGCTTTTGTCCATTTTGAGGTTAAATTGTTATAACACTTCAGTAAGGTGACGCAGATGTTCAATAACATAACAGAAGAGTTATAACACTTATACGACAGCTTACGTACTGCTACATCAGCGTGACATAATGACACATAGCTCCATGCTACACTTCCAGAGTTCCCTGAACTTCACTTTCAGAACCCTGGTTCTAGATATCAATGCACAATGACATGAGTGTTCTACACTCTCAGAAATAAAGGTACCAAAGTGTACTTTCCCTGTTGCTGATGTGGTACCATTAACGACATGTGAGTGTGTAGTGAGTGTGTAGTGAGTGTGTAGTGGGTGTGTGGTGGGGTGTGTAGTGAGGTGTGTGGTAGGGTATAGTGAGTGTGTGAGTGTGGGGGTAGTGTGGTGAGGTGTGGTGAGGTGTGGTGAGGTGTGGTGAGGTGTGTGGTGGAGTGTGTGAGTGAGGTGTGTGGTGAGGTGTAGTGAGTGTGTGGTGAGGTGTGTGGTGAGGTGTGTAGTGAGGTGTGTAGTGAGGTGTAGTGAGGTGTGTAGTGAGTGTGTGGTGAGGTGTGTAGTGAGGTGTGCGGAGTGTGTGGTGAGTGTGTGTGTGAGGTGTGTGGTGAGTGTGTAGTGAGGTGTGTGGTGAGGTGTGGTGAGGTGTGTGGTGAGTGTGTGAGGTGTGTGGTGGATGTGTGTGGTGAGGTGTGTGGTGGAGTGGTGAGGTGTGTGGTGGTGGTAGTGAGAGTGTGGTGAGTGTGTGGTGAAGGTGTGTGGTGAGTGTGTGTGGTGTGGGTGTGTAGTGGTGTGTGGTGAGTGTGTAGTGAGTGTGTATGAGTGTGTGTGGTGTGTAGTGAGGTGTGTGTGGTGTGTAGTGAGGTGTAGTATGTGGTGAGTGTGTGTGAGTGTGTGGTGATGTTAGTGGTGTGGTGAGGTGTGTGGTGAGTGTGTGTGAGGTGTGGTGAGGTGTGTGGTGGGGTGTGTGGTGGGTGTGTGGTGGGTGTGTGGTGAGGTGTGTGGTGGGGTGTGGTGGTGTGTGTGTGGTGAGGGGTGTGTAGTGAGTGTGTGTTGGTGTGGTGAGTGTGTGGTGAGTGTGGTGGGTGTGTAGTGGGTGTGTAGTGAGTGTGTGGTGAGGTAGTGAGTGTGTGGTGAGGTGTGGTGAGGTGTGTGGTGAGGTGTGGGTGGTGTGTGTGGTGAGGTGTGTGGTGAGGTGTGTGTGGTGAGGTGTAGTGAGTGTGTGTGGTGAGGTGTGTAGTGAGTGTGTAGTTTGGTGTGGTGAGGTGTGTGGTGAGGTGTAGTGAGTGTGTGGTGAGTGTGTGGTGGGTGTGTGGTGAGGTGTGTGTGGTGTGTGGTGAGTGAGTGTGTAGTGAGGTATGGTGAGGTGTGTGGTGAGTGTGTGGTGAGGTGTGTGTGGTGGTGTGTGGTGTGTGTGTGGGTGGGTGTGTAGTGTGTGGTGAGGTGTGTGGTGAGGGTGTGTGGTGATGTGTGGTGGGTGTGTGGTGGGTGTGTGGTGAGAGTGTGTGGTGAGTGTGTGTGTGGTGAGGTGTGTTGTGAGTGTGTAGTGGGTGTGTGTGGGTGTGTAGTGAGGTGTGTAGTGGGTGTGTGGTGAGTGTGTGGGGGGTGTGTGTGTGTGTAGTGGGTGTGTAGTGAGTGTGTGGCGGAGGTGTAGTGTGTGTGTGGTTGAGGTGTGTGTGGGTGTGTAGTGGGTGTAGTGGGTGTGTGGTGAGTGTGTGTGAGTGTGTGGTGGGAGTGTGGTGAGGTGTGTGGTGAGGTGTGTAGTGAGGTGTGTGGTGGTGTGTAGTGAGTGTGTGGTGAGGTGTGGTGGTGTGTGTGGTGAGGTGTGGGAGTGGTGTGTAGTGGTGTGGTGGGGTGTGGTGGGTGTGGTGAGTGTGTAGTGAGTGTGTTGGTGTGGTGAGTATGGTGAGTGTGTGTGGTGTGGTGGTGTGTGGTGATGTGTGGTGAGTGTGTGGTGGGTGTGTGGTAGGTGTGTGAGTGTGTGTGGTAAGTGTGTGGTGGTGTGTGTGGGTGTGGTGAGGTGTGGTGAGTGTGTAGTGTGTTGTGTGTGTGGGTGTGTGGTGAGTGTTGGTGGTGTATGTTGTGGTAGTGTGTGAGTGTGTGTTGTGTAGTTGGTTTGGTGTGTGTGTATGTGTGGTGTGTATTGTGTAGGTGTGGTGTGAGTTGTGGTTGTTGGTGTTGAGTGTGTGTAGTAGGGTGTTAGTGTGTGTGAGGTGTGTGTGAGGTATGTGTTGGGTGTGTGTGGGTGTGTGAGTGTGTGGTGGTGTGTGTGTGAGTGTGGTGTGTGGTGGTGTGTGTGAGTGTGTAGTGGGTGTGTGGTGGTGTGGTGTGTGTGGTGAGGTGTGGTGGGTGTGTGGTGAGGTGTGTGGTGAGGTGTGTGGGGGTGTGTGGTGGTGTGTGTGGGTGTGTGTGGTAGGGTGTGGTGGTTGTGGTGTGGTGTGGTGTGGAGTGTGTGTGTGAGTGTGTGGTGGGTTAGTGTGGAGTGTGTGTGTGTGGTGAGGTGTGGGGTGTTGTGTGTGGTTGTGTAGTGTGAGTGAGTGTGTAGTGAGGTGTGTGTTAGTAGTGTGTAGGGTGGGTGTTTGGTGTGTAGTGAGTGTTGGTGAGTGTGTGAGTGGTGTGTGTGGTGTGGTGGTGTGTGGTGTGTGTGTGTGGTGGGTGTGTGGTGGTGTGTGGTGAGTGTGTGGTGGTGTGTGGTGAGGTGTGTGTGGTGTGTGGTGGTGTGTGGTGAGTGTGTGTGGTGAGTTGGGTGGTGTGTGGTGAGGTGTGTGGTGGTGTGTGTGGGTGTGTGGTGGTGTGTTGGTTTGTGTGGGTGTGGTGGTTGGTGGTGTGTGTGGTGTTGTGGTGTGTGTGATTGTGTGTGGGTGTGTGTGTGGTGTGTGTGTGTGTGGTGGTGTGTGTGAGTGTGTGGTGGTGTGTGTGAGGTGTGTGGGGTGGTAGTGTGTGGTGAGGTGTGTGGTGAGTGTGTGGTGGGTGGTGGGGTGTGTGTGGTGAGGTGTGGTGAGTGGTGTGGTGGTGTGGTGAGGTGTGGTGATGTGTGGTGTGTGTGTGTGAGTGTGTGTGAGTGATGTGTGAGTGGTGTGTAGTGGGTGTGGGTGTGTGGTGAGGTGTGGTGAGTGTGTGTAGTGGTGTGTGGTGGGGTGTGGTGGTGTGTGGTGGTGTTGGGTGTGGTGAGGTGTAGTGAGGTGTGTGGTGAGTGTGGTGGGTGTGTGGTGGGTGTGTGGTGGTGTGTGTGGGTGTGTGTGGTGTGGTGTGTAGTGGGTGTGTGGTGGGTGTGTGTGGTGTGTGGTGAGTGTGTGGTGTGTGTTGGTGGGTGTGTGGTGGTGTGTGGTGTGGGTGTGTGGTGGGTGTGTGTGAGTGTGTGGTGGTGTGTGGTGAGGTGTGTGGTGAGTTTGTGGTGAGTGTGTGGTGTGGTGTGGTGAGGTGTGTGGTGGTGTGTAGTGAGGTGTGTGGTGAGGTGTGTGGTGTGAGGTGTGTGGTGAGTGTGTGGTGTGTGTGTGGTGGTGTGTGGTTGGTGTGGTGAGGTGTGTGGTGAGGTGTGTGGTGGGTGTGTGGTGGAGGTGTGGTGAGGTGTGTGGTGGGTGTTGGTGGTGAGTGTTGTGGTGGGTTGTTGTGTGGTAGGGTGTGGTGAGTGTGGTGGTGTGTGGTGTGTGGGGTGTGTGGTGATTGTGTAGTGAGGTGTGTTGGGTGTGTGGTGGTTTGGTGGTGTGTGTGTTGTGGTGTTGTGGTTGTGTGTTTTTTGTGTGTTGTGTGGTGTGTGGTGAGTGTGTGGTGGTGTGTATGAGTGGGTAGTGATGTGTGGTGAGTGTGTGTGTTGTGTGTGGGTGTGTGTGGTGTGTGTGGTGATGTGTGAGGTGTGTGGTGGTGTGTGGTTTTGTGTTGGTTGTGGTGATTGTGTTGGTGGTGTGGTGGTGTGTGGTGGGTGTGGTGTAGTGAGTTGGTGGTGTGTGGTGGGTGTGTGGTGGTGTGTGGTGAGGGTGTGTGTGTGGGTGTGTGGTGTGTGTGTGGTGTATGTGTGTGTGTGTGTGAGGTGTGTGTGGTGAGGTGTGTGGTGAGGTGTGTAGTGAGTGTGTGTGTGTGTGTTGAGTGTGTGTAGTGAGTGTGTGGTGTGTGTAGTAGGTGTGTAGTGAGTGTGTAGTGTGTGTAGTGAGTGTGTGTAGTGAGTGTGTGTAGTGGGTGTGTGAGTGGTGTGTGTGGTGAGTGTGTGGTGATGTGTGTGGTGGGTGTGTGTGGTGAGGTGTGTAGTTGGTGTGGTGGTGAGTGTGTGGTGGGTGTGTGGTGGTGTGTGTGTGGTGTGTGTGAGGTGTGTGGTGGTGTGTGGTGAGGTGTGTGTGTGGTGAGTGTGTGTGAGTGTGGGTGGTGTGTGAGTGTGTAGTGAGGTGTTGGGTGTGTGTGGTGTGTAGTGGTGTGGTGGTGTGGGGTGGTGGTGAGTGTTTGGTGGGTGTGGTGAGGTGTGTGGTGAGGTGTGTGGTGGGTGTGGTGGTGTGTGGTGGGTGTGTGGTGAGTGTGTAGTGAGGTGTGTGGTGGGTGTGTAGTGAGGTGTGTGGTGAGGTGTGTGGTGAGGTGTGTGGTGGTGTGTGGTGGGTGTGTGTGTGGTGAGGTGTGTGGTGGAGTGTGTGGTGAGGTGTGTGGTGGAGGTGTGTGGTGAGGTGTTGGTGGTGTGTGTGGTGGGGTGTGTGGTGAGGTGTGGTGGTGAGGGTGTAGTGGTATGTTGAGTGGTGTGGTGAGTGTGTGGTGAGTGTGTGGTGAGTGTGTAGTGAGTGTGTGTGGTGGTGTGTGGTGGGTGTGTGGTGGTGTGTGGTGAGGTGTGTAGTGGTGTGTGGTGGGTGTGTGTGGTGTGTGTAGTGTGTGGTGGTGTGTGGTGAGGAGTGTGTAGTGGTGTGTAGTGAGTGTGGTGATTGTGTGGTGGGTGTGTAGTGTGGTTGTGGTGGGGTGTGTGGGTGTGTGGTGGTGTGTGGTGGGTGTGTGGTGAGTGTGTGGTGAGGTGTGTGGTGGGTGTGTGGTGGGTGTGGTGGGTGTGTGGTGAGGTGTGTGGTGGGTGTGTGGTGGTGTGGAGTGAGGTGTGGTGAGTGTGTGAGGTGTGGTGGTGTGTGGTGGTGTGTGGTAGTTGTGGTGAGTGTGGTGGGTGTGGGTGATGTGTGGTGAGTGTGTAGTTGTGTGGTGAGTGTGTGGTGAGTGTGGTAGTGTGTGGTGAGTGTGTGGTGGTGTGTGTGTTGTTGTGTGTAGTTTGTGTGTGTGGTGAGTTGTAGTGAGGTGTGTAGTGGTTTGGTGTGTGTGAGGGTGGTGGGTGTGGTGGTGTGTGGTTTTTGATTGTGGTTTTTGTGGTGTTGTGGTGGGTGTTTGTGTTGGTGGTGGTGGTGGTGTGTGTGGTGAGTGTGTATATGTGTGTGGTAGGTGTGTGGTGAGGTGTGTGGTGGTGTGTAGTAGTGTGGTGAGTGTGTGGTGAGGTGTGGTGAGTGTGTGGTGAGGTGTGTGGTGAGTTGTGTGGGGGTGTGTGGTGAGGTGTGTGGTGTGTGTGGTAGTGTGTGGTAGGGGTTGGTGGGTGTGTGGTGATGTGGTGGTGTGTGGTGGTGTGTGATGGTGTGAGTGGTGTGAGTTGAGTGTGGGTGTAGTGAGTGTGTGTGAGTGTGTGAGGGTGTGTTGATTGTGTAGTGAGGTGTGTGAGTGGTGTGGTGAGTTGTGTGTGAGTGTGTGGTGAGTGTGGTGAGGTGTGTATGAGTGTGTGGTGGTGTGGTGAGGTGTGTGTAGTTTGGTGGGGTGTGTGGTGGGTGTGTGGTGTGTGGTGATTGTGTGGTGAGGTGTGTGGTAGTTGTGGTGGGTGTGGAGTGTGTGTGGTGGGTGTGTGGTGAGGTGTGTGGTGAGGTGTGTGGTGGGTGTGGTGAGTGTGTGTGGTGGGTTGTGGTGGTGTGGTGGGGTGTGTGGTGAGTTGTGTGGTGGTGTGTGGTGGGGTTGGTGAGTTTGTGGTAGGTGTGTGGTGAGGTGTGTGTGGTGTGTGGGTGTGTGGTGGTGTGTGGGTGTGTGTATTGTGTTGAGTGTGTTGTGGTGTGTAGTGAGTGTGTTGGGTGTGGTGAGGTGTGTGGTGGTGTGTGGTAGGTGTGTGTGAGTGTGTAGTGAGTGTGTGGTAGTGTGTGTGTGGTGTGTGTAGTTGGTAGGGTGTGTAGTGAGTGTGTGTGTGTGGTGTTGTGTTAGGTGTGTGGTGAGGTGTGGTGAGGTGTGTGGTGAGGTGTGTGGTGGGTGTGTGGTGGTGTGTGTGGTGGGTGTGTGGTGGTGTGTGGTGAGTGTGGTGGGTGTTGAGTGGGTGGGGTGTGTAGTGAGTGTGTAGTGAGGTGTGTGGTGAGGTGTGTGGTGAGTATGGTGGGTGTGTGGTGTGGTGTGGGTGGTGTGTGATATGGTGAGGTGTGTGGTGTGGGTGTGTGTGAGTGTGTGGTAGTGTGTAGTGAGGTGTGTGGTGGTGTGGTGGTGGTGTGTGTGTGTGTGTGGGTGTGTAGTGGTGTGTGGTGGGTGTGTGGTGGTGTGTGGTGAGTGTGTGTGGGTGTAGTGAGTGTGTGTGAGGTGTGTGTGAGTGTGGAGTGGAGTGTGTGGTGAGGTGTGTAGTGAGTTTGGTGAGGTGTGTGTGGTGTGTAGTGAGTGTGGGTGAGTGTGTGTGAGTGTGTGGTGAGTGTGTGGTAGTGTGTGTGGTGGTGTGTAGTGTGGTGTGGTGAGGTGTGTGGTGAGTTTGTGAGGTGTGGGTGTGTAGTGAGGTGTGTGGTGGTGTGTGGTGGGTGTGTGGTGAGGTGTGTGAGTTTGTGGTGAGTGTGTGGTGAGGTGTGTGGTGAGGTGTGGTGGGGTGTGTGGTGAGTGTGTAGAGTGTGTGTGGTGATTGTGTGGTGAGGTGTGTTGTGAGGTGTGTAGTGGGTGTGTGGTGGGTGTGTGGTGAGGTGTGTAGTGAGGTGTGTGGTGAGGTGTGTGGTGAGGTGTGTGGTGAGGTGTGTGGTGGGTGTGTGGTGAGAATGTGGTGAGTGTGGAGTAGGTGTGTGGTGAGGTGGTAGTGAGGTGTGTGTGGTGAGGTGTGGTGAGGTGTGTGGTGAAGGGTGTGGCGTGAGGTGTGTAGTGAGTGTGTGTGGTGAGGTGTAGTGAGGTGTGTAGTGAGGTGTGTATTGGGGTTGGTGAGGTGTGTATGAGGTATGTGAGTGTGTGGGTAGTTGAGTGGGTGTGTGGTGAGGTGTGGTGAGGTATGGTGAGGTGTGTGGTGAGGTGTGTGGTGAGTGTGTGGTGGTGTGTGGTGAGGTGTGGTGGGTGTGTGGTGAGGTGTGTGGTGGTGTGGTGAGGTGTGTGGTGGGTGTGTGGTGGGTGTGTGGTGGGTGTGTGGTGAGTGTGTGGTGTGTAGTGAGGTGTGTGGTGAGTGTGGTGGTGTGTGTGGTGAGGTGTGTGTGGTGAGTGTGTGGTGAGTGTGTGGTGAGGTGTGTGTGGGTGTGTGTGGTGAGTGTGTAGTGGGTGTGTGTGGTGAGAGTGTGTGGTGAGTGTGTGGTGAGTGTGTGTGGTGAGGTGTGTGGTTGGTGTGGTGAGGTGTGTGGTGGTGTGTGGTGGTGTGGTGAGTGTGTGTATGGGTGTGTGGTGTGTGTGGTGGGTGTGTTTGGTGGTGTGTGTGGTGGGTGTGGTGTGGTTGTGTGGTGGGTGTGTGGTGAGTGTGGTGGGGGTGTGTGGTGGTGTGGGTGTGGTGGGTGGGTGTGTGGTGAGTGTGTAGTGAGGTGTAGGTGTGTGTGGGTGTGTAGTAGTGTGTAGTGAGGTGTGTAGTGGTGTGTGGTGAGTGTGTAGTGAGGTGTGTAGTGAGTGTGTGGTAGTGTGTGTGAGGTGTGTAGTGTTGTGTGGTGAGTGTGTGTGGTAGAGGTGTGTGGTGAGGTGTGTGGTGAGGTGTGTGGTGGTGTGTGTGGGTGTGTGGTGAGTGTGTGGTGAGGGTGTGTGGTGGGTGTGTAGTGAGGTGTGTAGTGAGGTATGTGAGGTGTGTGGTGAGGTGTGTGGTGAGTGTGTGGTGGTGTGTGGTGAGTGTGTGGTGAGTTGTGTAGTGAGGTGTGTGTAGTGAGGTGTAGTGAGGTGTGTGTGAGTGTGTGGTGGGGTGTGGTGAGAGTGTGTGGTGAGTGTGTGTGGTGGTGTGTGGTGAGGTGTGTAGTGGGTGTGTGGTGAGTGTGTGGTGATTGTGTGAGTGGTGTGTGAGTGTGTGGTGAGTTAGTGAGGTGTTGGTAGGTGTGTGGTGAGTGTGTGTGGGTGTGTGTGGTAGGTGTGTGTGTGTTAGTGGTGTGTGGTGGTGTGGTGAGGTGTGTGGTGAGGTGTGTGTTTGGTAGGTGTGTGGTGGGTGTGGTGAGTGTGTGGTGGGGTGTGGTGAGGTGTGTGGTGAGGTAGGTGAGGTGTGGTGAGGGTGTGTAGTGGTGTGTAGTAGGTGTGGTGAGTGTGTAGTGAGTGTGTGGTGAGGTGTGTGTGTGAGGTGTGGTGAGGTGTGTGGTGAGTGTGTAGTGGAGTGTGGTGAGTGTGTAGTGAGGTGTGAGTAGGTGTGTGGTGATTGTGTATGAGGTGTGTGAGTGGTGGTGGGTGTAGTGAGAGTGTGTAGTGAGTGTGTAGTGAGTGTGTAGTGAGAGTGTGTAGTGAGTGTGTAGTGAGTGTGTAGTGAGTGTGTAGTGAGTGTGTGGTGAGAGTGTGTAGTGAGTGTGTGGTGAGTGTAGTGAGAGTGTGTAGTGAGTGTGTAGTGAGTGTAGTGAGAGTGTGTAGTGAGTGTGTGAGTGAGTGTGTAGTGAGGTGTGTAGTGAGAGTGTAGTGAGAGTGTGTAGTGAGTGTGGTAGGGGTGTAGTGAGGTGTGTAGTGAGTGTGGGTGAGTGTGTGGTGAGGTGTAGTGAGGTGTGTGGTGAGGTGTGTGGTAGGTTGTGTGGTGGTGTGTGAGTGGGTGTAGTGAGAGTGTGTAGTGAGTGTGTAGTGAGTGTGTAGTGAGTGTGTGTATATCGGTATCAGTGTAATGTATTAGGGGGTGAAAACTCATGAGGAGGAATTTTTCCCACTCTGGCATCCAGTTTTATGAAACGCGCTCCGGTGCCGAGTTTATTCCAGGGGGACTGCGGTAAGCGGTCAGCTCGCGGTGGGCGGGGCTTACATGACGTCACACCGTTATCCGGTACGGAGTCTCGCTCATCGCCGCTTCCGCAGAATCACAGCAACAAGAATCACATCAACATCACCGAGAGAAGAGGAGAGGAGAGGAGAACCGGACACTTCATCACTCCATCACTATATCAGTCCTCAGTGCTGCTGCTGCGGTTGCTTGTTGTTGTTGTTGTTGTTGTTGTTGATGATTTGGAGCTGGGGGATTTTTCGGCACTGACGCGGGGTGAACTTGATCATGTCAGAGCTGGGATTGTGATGAAGAAACCGGAGACACACTCCAGCTGTCCTTCTTTACACACGTGGTGAGTAGTTTATTACAGAATCGTTTATAGTTATATCATTTTCAGTGTGTTAGTGTTTTATAATAATAATAATAATAATAATAATAATAATAATAATAATAATAATAATAATAAAGTCTCCAACCTTCTAAACCCATTTACACAGTAACCTGTCATCATTTAAATAAAGACCAGGTGATTTGATCAAAACATGCGCAAAAACATCATCCAGGTGTTTATCCAGGTGTTTATCCAGGTTTTGTGTAAAAATGGCTGTAACACCAGACATGTTGAGCTGTAGTGTGTAAGTGTTGAGCTGTAGTTTTGAGCTGTAGTTTTGAGCTGTAGTTTTGAGCTGTAGTGTGTAAGTGTTGAGCTGTAGTGTGTAAGTGTTGAGCTGTAGTGTTGAGCTGTAGTGTGTAAGTGTTGAGCTGTAGTGTGTAAGTGTTGAGCTGTAGTGTTGAGCTGTAGTGTGTAAGTGTTGAGCTGTAGTGTTGAGCTGTAGTGTTGAGCTGTAGTGTGTAAGTGTTGAGCTGTAGTGTTGAGCTGTAGTGTGTAAGTGTTGAGCTGTAGTGTGTAAGTGTTGAGCTGTAGTGTTGAGCTGTAGTGTGTAAGTGTTGAGCTGTAGTGTATAAGTGTTGAGCTGTAGTGTGTAAGTGTTGAGATGTAGTGTTGAGCTGTAGTGTGTAAGTGTTGAGATGTAGTTTTGAGCTGTAGTGTTGAGATGTAGTGTGTAAGTGTTGAGCTGTAGTGTGTAAGTGTGAGCTGTAGTGTTGAGCTGTAGTGTGTAAGTGTTGAGCTGTAGTGTTGAACTGTAGTGTGTAGTGTTGAGCTGTGGTGTTAAGTGTTGAGCTGTAGTGTTGAGCTGTAGTTGTAAGTGTTGAGCTGCAGTGTGTAAGTGTTGAGCTGTAGTGTTGAGCTGTAGTGTGTAAGTGTTGAGCTGTAGTGTGTAAGTGTTGAGCTGTAGTGTTGAGCTGTAGTGTGTAAGTGTTGAGCTGTAGTGTTGAACTGTAGTGTGTAAGTGTTGAGCTGTAGTGTTAAGTGTTGAGCTGTAGTGTGTAAGTGTTGAGCTGTAGTGTTGAGCTGTAGTGTAAGTGTAGGTAGTGTTGAGCTGTAGTGTAAGTGTTGAGCTGTAGTGTGTGTGTTGAGCTGTAGTGTTGAGCTGTAGTGTGTAAGTGTTGAGCTGTAGTGTTGAGCTGTATGTGTAAGTGTTGAGCTGTAGTGTGTAAGTGTTGAGCTGTAGTGTGTAAGTGTTGAGCTGTAGTGTTGAACTGTATGTGTAAGTGTTGAGCTGTAGTGTTAAGTGTTGAGCTGTAGTGTGTAAGTGTTGAGCTGTAGTGTGTAAGTGTTGAGCTGTAGTTTTGAGCGCGTGTGTAAGTGTTGAGCTGTAGTGTTGAGCTGTAGTGTGTAAGTGTTGAGCTGTAGTGTTGAGCTGTAGTGTGTAAGTGTTGAGCTGTGTAGGGGTGTTGAGCTGTAGTGTTGAGCTTTTGTGTAAGTGTTGAGCTGTAGTGTGTAAGTGTTGAGCTGTGGTGTTGGAGTGGGGGGGGGGGGGGGGGGTGTAGTGGTGTTGAGCTGTAGTGTGTGTATTGTTGAGCTGTGATGTTGAGCTGTAGTGTGTAAGTGTTGAGCTGTAGTGTTGAGCTGTAGTGTGTAAGTGTTGAGCTGTAGTGTTGAGCTGTAGTGTGTAAGTGTTGAGCTGTAGTGTTGAACTGTAGTGTAAGTGTTGAGCTGTAGTGTGTAAGTGTTGAGCTGTAGTGTGTAAGTGTTGAGCTGTAGTGTTGAGCTGTAGTGTGTAAGTGTTGAGCTGTAGTGTTGAGCTGTAGTGTGTAAGTGTTGAGCTGTAGTGTTGAGCTGTAGTGTGTAAGTGTTGAGCTGTAGTGTGTAAGTGTTGAGCTGTAGTGTTGAGTCTGTAGTGTTGAGCTGTAGTGTGTAAGTGTTGAGCTGTAGTGTTGAGCTGTAGTGTGTAAGTGTTGAGCTGTAGTGTTGAGCTGTAGTGTGTAAGTGTTGAGCTGTAGTGTGTAAGTGTTGAGCTGTAGTGTGTAAGTGTTGAGCTGTAGTGTTGAGCTGTAGTGTGTAAGTGTTGAGCTGTAGTGTTGAGCTGTAGTGTGTAAGTGTTGAGCTGTAGTGTTGAGCTGTAGTGTGTGAAGTGTTGAGCTGTAGTGTTGAGCTGTAGTGTGTAAGTGTTGAGCTGTAGTGTTGAGCTGTAGTGTTGTAAGTGTTGAGCTGTAGTGTTGAGCTGTTTGTGGTGTGTAAGTGTTGAGCTGTAGTGTTGAGCTGTAGTGTGTAAGTGTTGAGCTGTAGTGTTGAGCTATAGTGTTGAGCTGTTGCTTTGAGCTGTAGTGTATAAGTGTTGAGCTGTAGTGTGTAAGTGTTGAGCTGTAGTGTTGGAGCTGTAGTGTGTGTGTTGAGCTGTAGTGTTGAGCTGTAGTGTGTGGGTGTTGAGCTGTAGTGTTGAGTTGTAGTGTGTAAGTGTTGAGCTGTAGTGTTGAGCTGTAGTGTGTAAGTGTTGAGCTGTAGTGTTGAGCTGTAGTGTTGAGCTGTTGCTTTGAGCTGTAGTGTATAAGTGTTGAGCTGTAGTGTATAAGTGTTGAGCTGTAGTGTTGAGCTGTAGTGTGTAAGTGTTGAGCTGTAGTGTTGAACTGTAGTGTGTAAGTGTTGAGCTGTAGTGTATAAGTGTTGAGCTGTAGTGTGTAAGTGTTGAGCTGTAGTGTTGAACTGTAGTGTGTAAGTGTTGAGCTGTAGTGTGTAAGTGTTGAGCTGTAGTGTGTAAGTGTTGAGCTGTAGTGTTGAGCTGTAGTGTTGAGCTGTAGTGTGTAAGTGTTGAGCTGTAGTGTTGAGCTGTAGTGTGTAAGTGTTGAGCTGCAGTGCTGCAGGATGTGTGAGGGGCGGAGTAAGCCTGGACACAGCTGTAAACTGACCTGTCAGCACTGTTATCTCACTCCGGGTTGCCAGATTGGTTTAAATAATCACCTCTATATTTCTAATCCTCATTCTGGCTCAGATCTTCCACAGATCTTTCTTTCCTCTCCGTCCTCACATCATAACTAATATATATACAGTACTGTACAAAGTTTATGCACCCTATTTATTTAGTACAAACTTTATTATGGATTAGTTTATTTTATGACTCTACATTATTGAGTCAGAATAAAACATTTTAGTTTTCCAAACATTAGTTTTTCCTGCACAAACTGAAATGTTACAGAAATATGTGTGTATATCCCGAAGAAAGCAGTGAATTACATAATGCACAGTACTGTATATTTTAGATCCAGAGTGTAAAATATAGCGCTTTGATTGTGGGGTTGAAGCGATTAATCTGGCAACTCTGTACTCTGCGGTGCTCTCGGCTTGGCCATGCAGGGAATCTGCACATGAGGCTCTTTGTGGAAATGAACACCGAAAATGTCAACTCTCCAAATTTAAATCCAATTTAACATTTTAAACAGTGTATTATTATTATTATGTATTATGTATTATTATACATATTATTATTAATAATAATAATAATAACGATATGTATTAAATCTTACATGATTCTTTAGAATGTGAACACAGTAGATATTAATTGTGGAATAAGAATGTTAATTAGCTTTGCAGGATAAATATATAAATTATTTATTTTTCCAACCAGTTCAGCGGTTATATAATTAATTCCCAAAACAAAATTGGGTTCTTACGCAATAAAGAGAAAGAGCCTGATCTCTGATCTATTTTCGTATTTTAGTTTAAATTTGAACAAATTTTTAATAAAACCGTGATGAAAAGAGTGAATCCATCAAAACTCACTCAACATTATTGAAAAAGTCAGCAATGTTTTGAGAGAAAGTATGAAATGAGAGAAAGTATGAAATGAGAGAAAGTTTGAAATGAGAAAGTATGAAATGAGAGAAAGTAATACACAAAGTTTTTGCTAGAACTTACGAAGTTTTCTGCCATCACAATACAAATAAAAATGACACCAGCTGCCACTTGCGGGTTCCATGGTGAGGATCTGTGGCCCGTGGAACCCGTGCGTGCGGAGCTCGTGGCCGTTCCAGAGTGTGCTTTTAACAGTAATATACTGTGACACTGCGGCACCGAGTTTCCACCATCGCCGACCCCGAGGTCCGAGTGATTTCTGCTCTCTCTGATCCAGTCTCACTGATAAATCCTCATCCTCAACCAAACGTGCGGAGAACCCATGCTCTCCAGCTGAAATGAGCGGAGATCTTCTCTGTCAGGAGACATAAACATTCCCTGCAGTTTAAACGAGGATTAAACCGGAGTTCTGCTTCCGAACTTCTCACTTAATCCCGTTATAAAGCACCTCATAACGGTTCTCTGAACAAAGCGAACCTCATATACCGATACTTTCTGGAGGGAAACTCATCACCGACACCGGCTCGGTAGTTTTCTATCAAAATAACATGCTGATGTCACCCAAAATCATGTAACCATGGTAACGGTCAGAAAAATCAAACAAAATGGACAAGAAAAAACTAGACCTGGGTTCATGCAGCTCTCGTCAAGAGTTCTCCAAGGATTCGGTACATCGTTAAAGGTTCTTATCTTCATGAAAGAATTTGGCATGGAAACTTTTCTGAAACCAATTTATCTCAGAGAACCTCACAGAAGAACCCCACAGAAGAACCATTACTGGTTCTAGAGGTTGACCTTTTTTGTAAGAGTGTGATTAGTGATTAGTGTTTCCGGATGGTTAATGGTTCTATTTATTCTTGAAGAATCCTCTGAAAGATGAAAATGTTCGTCTGAATCTTCATAATGGTTCAGGGTTCTTGTTGACCACAATTCATAGAACCCATGACAGCCAGAATCCGCAGATGAGTTAAAAAAATACAGTGCTACATAATATACTTACAGATGTTATAATGTGTTATAATGTTATAATGTTGCACGTTTGAGTATGTGTTTGTTTCTCTCTGAAGTGTGTGATCGTGTCCCTGCGTTCCTTACATTAGATCAGCTGGGATTATCATTTAACTGCTGCTTTCTGTGTGAAGAACATATCATATATATCTATATATCTATATAATATAGACTACTGAGATTAATTTGAAAAATTTGGGCTTCAAACTGTGAATTTTTCCATCCATCCATCCATCCATCCATCCATCCATCCATCCATCCATCCATCCATCTATCTTCAACCGCTTACTCCTTTTCAGGGTCGTGGGGAACCTGGAGCCTATCCCAGGAATCATCGGGGCACAAGGCGGGGTACACCCTGGACAGCGTGACAGTCCATCACAGGGCAACTGTGAATTTAACTTCAGATATTGGCCAAGGGTTCCCCTGTAGGGAAGACATGTTTATGTTTATGGTGCTTGATGGAACTTTTTAAGAGTGTACATGAGAGAGAAGAAGGTTGGTGAGATTTTTTCTGTAATATTAGGAAAACGATTCTCTCTGGAAGGAACCTTGAACCCTGTAACAGGCTGGATTACTGGAAGAAAGCTACAGAAGACTGACCACCAGAACCATTAAACATTCAAAGAACCATTGAGGAACACTTTCTATTTTGTTGTTAAGATAAACAGGAATGAGAAGATCATTCCTCTCTCCTTTTTTCACTGAAAGTGAGCTCATAGTTGAAGGCGAGTCTGATACAGTGTTTGGATCTGGCCCTGTGTCTCCACTACAGCTGAAGCAGCAGAAATATCCAGACACTCAGCAAATGTTTGATGGCGTATTGATCCCAAGAGCCTGAGAGATGATAAGGAAAAGTGCAGATACACTCCGGGATTCAGCACACGTCCAGAAATATGAAGTGTCCTGTAACTGTAGCTGGGTTTTGGTCACACATCATTTTACTAAACAGTTGTTGTAGATTGAAACGGTGCTCTGTTTAACAATCATTGATTTTCTTCTCCTTTATCCCTCTGTCTCTCTGTCGTTCACAGCAGGTAGCTCATCCTTTATTGGACAATGTTCTGGCCCACTGCTTTGAGACCTTTCTGTTATGGATGGGGAATTATGGAGAATAACTGATATTGGTTCAGTCTGTATTTTCCTTTTGCGTTCCAGTGCCATGGTTCTTTCAGAAAAAGATCTTTCTGAGAACATCCATCGTCCAAGCTGCAGGATCTGCGAACACAACCTGTGGCTAGGCGAGATGTTTTTCCTCGCTTCTGCATGGGGCTAGAAGGTGTAAACTGTGACGCTTTCCCCATCCCGATGGTTTTGGCTCAGATTCTGGACCTCCTCAAAAACTAGCTACCGATTCAGACCACCTCCAGAGCATTGTGGGATTGCCTCATCCACCAGGCAGCGTTAGCTACACATGTTGCCTGAGATGGACACGGCGTCCTTGTCGATTCTTAAATAAGTGACTTGTTCTGAGCTCTGGAGCGAGGAGGACTCGTGCCCCATGGCATGGGTCAAGCTGTTCAGGAAGCCAGGGAGCGGAGGCTTTGGTGCTGGTACAGGAGGCGTGGCAGGTCCAGGCTTGGGGAAATCATATCAGCCAGGAAGCATGCTCTCACTGGCTCTCACCAAGGGTCTGCTCAACGAACCCGGCCAGAACAGCTGCTTCCTCAACAGCGCTGTGCAGGTGAGTGCTGGGAGAACGCTAAGCATCATGGGTACTGTATAATCTCAGTCACTCTGGCTAAAACTGAACACTGCATGGTGATGTTTGTTTTAAGGTTGTTCTCCAGCTGAGCCCGTTTGTTCCTGTAGGTTCTCTGGCAGCTGGATATCTTCCGGAGGAGTCTGAGGCAACTCTCGGCTCATTTCTGCCTAGGTGACGCCTGCATCTTCTGCGCTTTAAAGGTCCGTGTATAAACACAGATCTGACCTGACACTGCTGTTTGACTCTGTACACATGAGTTATATTTGAGTTTATTTTGATTAATCTATGAAAATACCTACTTTGTTCTTCTTCTCGTCCCTGCAGAGCATCTTCAGTCAGTTCCAGCAGAGTCGGGAGCGAGTGTTGCCCTCAGACTCGCTGCGTCACGCTCTGGCCGAGACCTTTAAGGACGAGCAGCGTTTCCAGCTCGGACTCATGGACGACGCTGCCGAATGTTTTGTATGTCACTTTTAACCCTCCTTAAATTCACTCCTTTCACATGACTAATCCTGTGTTTCTCCTGATTCCAGATCTGCTGCACTCAAATTCCACCACAATTACAGACTGGTCCGAATAATCAGCAATAACTTTCAGTCTAAAGTTTATCCTAAAATATTTCCTCATTCCCAGGTGTAATGGTGCATTTATTTATATTTATAAACCAATATATATACCGTATGTTGACGCTCAGGCCGTGTAGTTACTTCACACCCACGTTTTCCTTTTCTTCTTTTCATTTTCACACGTTTTTAAAGTTCATCATTTCAGATGAATACAACGCTTATAATTCTATATCTGTAAATGTTATAAATGTACACTTTGGAAATGTAGAACCGTTTACAGGTCTCTGGTTGTCCCTCTGAGTGTTTCTTTAGCAGAAAGTGTTCCACGTAGAATCATTCCTCCCCTTAATTATCCAAAATATAAAATAAATAATCTGATTATTGATGCGAGTGTTCAGATTTGATCAGGAACTCTTTCCACTCTGTGATTTTGCTCTAAGTGGAACATGGTTTCTCCTTCCGATCCACTTATATAACAACACTGTCTTTCCTTTTCTCCCTCTCCATGCTGTGTGAGACAGGAAAACATTCTGGAGAGGATTCATCTGCACTTGGTGTGTGAATCGGGTGAAATTGTTACCTCCAGGTCCCGCATCACGCACCAGAAGTTCGCCATGACTCTGTACGAACAGGTATAACATTACGCCTGTGGTGCAGAGGTCTAGCTACAAAAGTTGTGTTTCCACAGGAACCATTCCAGGAACGCTTTCAGGAACTTCTTTAACCTTTTGCAGCTCCTGCTATTGGAGTATCTGCTCTACAGACCAGGGGTGGAGCTTTGTGTACTGGACAAACCTGAAGTTGGCAGAATGAGAAGAGTTCCACTTTTTTTTTTATTAAAGTGGTTCAGTTAAAATAAACCTCAGTCCCATGTAAAGAACTGATCTGAAATGTAAAGGTATGAGTGTAAGAGTGTAATGAGAGTGTTTGAGAGAGCCGCAGGGACGTGTTGTTGCGTTTCAGGTTAGCGGGGGAGGTGTTTCCAGCTGAATGCTGACTGTAGTGTTCTCACTCTGCTGTTTGTGTGTCGGAGTTGTGGAGCGTCGCTGGATCCTCTTCCCTTCACCGAGTTAGTGCACTACGTGTCCACTACCCCCTCTGGTGAGCTTCTTATCCACCGCAGCATCCTCTCTGATCTCCTGTACACTTTATTTACAGCACAGAGGCCGAAGCCACGCTCACTGTGGTGTAACTTACCCTGCACTGTGTGTCATATCCACCATTAAAACAGGTTCCCTTAAGACCCTTAAAGGTTCTTCAGTTTGTCCACAGAGGGTTTCCTTTTAACAAGAAGCTAAGAACCCTTAACCCTGTTCTCATGAACCTTAAGAACAGTTGTCTAAATATTCTAGTTTAGTTCCTAATATTATAAAAGTTTGTTGATGAAACAATTCATTTAAGTAACCTAAAAAACACGTTACTGTAAACAGCTCTCAGTTTTACACGTAATGGCTTGTGTGTGTGTGTGTGTGTGTGTGTGTGTGTGTGTGTGTGTTAGTCAGCAGGTGGAGCGTGCGTTGGAGAAGACAGACAGGTTGCGCTCTGATATGTTCAGTGAACTGCTGCAGGCAGCAAACACCATGGGAGACCTGCGCAACTGCCCTGTACGTCTCCTATTTATTTATCTGAAATTATGGAAGAGACTGAAGACGTGTTTATTCTCCCAGACATTTCAGACATTTCAGTTTTATTATTTCATTAATAAAATGTTTTGGTTTTATTAAATTACTCATGCATTTAATTGTTGTTTAGAATGACTTGACATCTTTAAATGTGCCGTATAAACAAAAGGAGACGAGATGTAAAAGATTAAAGCAGAAAGACAGTTCATACGTAGTACATTTTTATATTTTTAATACTTAATCTCTACCCTGAAAACTAAAAATACAATAAGTACTGAAGTGCTGAGTGCATATGTCTCTTCCAGAGCACTAATCCTGCGGTGTAATCTTAAGAATAGAAGGTAAACTAACAGTGCAGTAACACTGTCATGTTCTTTAAGACTCAAACACACACACACACACACACACACACACACACACACAGAGTGTGTATCTGCTGATTCAGGCCTGAGCCTCGACTCTGCGCCAGCGATGACATAACAGCGGGTCATGTGACAGTCTATATTTACTGTAGCTCTCTGGGGGGCGACACGTGTTTTTGAGGACGTTTAAGCATGTGTCTGTGTATTTCACTGCAACATCACTTCATACTGCTTAACATGTACATATACTGTACTTATATATATACATATACTGTACTTATACATATACATATCTGTACTTATATATATATATACTGTACTTATACATATATATATACTGTACAAAAAAATTATATATATGCATATACTGTACTTATATATATATACTGTACTTATATATATACTTATACTGTACTTATATATATACATATACTGTACTTATACATATACATATACTGTATTTATATATATACATATACTGTACTTATACCTATACATATACTGTACTTATACATACATATACTGTACTTTTATATATATATACTGTACTTATATATATATACTGTACTTATATATATACTTATACTGTACTTATATATATATATACATATACTGTACTTATACATATACATATACTGTAATTTATATATATATACTGTACTTATATATATATATATATATATACTGTACTTATATATATATACTCTATACTGTACTTATATATATATACATATACTGTACTTATACATACATATACTGTACTTATATATATATATATACTGTACTTATATATATATATATATATATAATATACTTATATATATACTTATACTGTACTTATATATATATACATACTGTACTTATATACATTTGTACTAATATATATATATATATATATATATATATATATATATATATACTGTACTTATATATATATATACTTATACTGTACTTATATATATATATATATATATATACTGTACTTATATATATATACATATACTGTACTTTATACATATACATATACTGTACTTATATATATATACACATATACTGTAATTTATACATATACATATACTGTAATTTTATATATATATATACTGTACTTATATATATACTTATACTGTATTATATATATATATATACTGCACTAATATATATAATTGTACTTATACATATACATATACTGTACTTATATATATACTTATACTATACTTATATATATACATATACTACACTAATATATATATACTGTAATTATATATATACTTATACTGTACTTATATATATACATACTGTATTTATACATATACATATACTGTAACTTATACATATACATATACTGTACTTATATATATATATACTTTATATATATACTGTAATTATATATATATACTGTTTATATATATCTACATATACTGTACTTATACATATACATATACTGTATTATATATATATATATATATATATACTGTTATATATATATTATACTGACTTATATATATATAACTGTACTTATATATATACTTATACTGTAATTTATATATACATATACTGTACTTATACATAAAAAATATAAACATAAAAACATACACATATTGTATTTATATATACATAATTGTACTTATATATATATACTGTACTTATATATATATATATATATATATACTGTACTTATATATACTTATACTGTACTTTATATATATACATATACTGTACTTATACATATACATATACTGTATTTATATATATATATATATATATACTGTACTTATATATATATATATATATATATATATATATATATATATACTGTACTTATATATATATTTATATACTGTACTTATATATATATACATATACTGTACTTATATATATATATATATACTGTACTTATATATATATATATATATACTATACTTACTATGATATATACATATACCTGTAACTTATATATATATACTGTACTTATATATATATACTTATACTGTACTTATACATATACATATACTGTACTTTATATATATATATATACATATACTATATTTATACATATACATATACTGTACATTATATATATACTGTACTTATATATATATACTGTACTTATATATACTTATACTGTACTTATATATATATATATATACTGTAATTTATACATATATATATATCTTTATATATATATATATATATATATATATATATATACTGTAATTTATATATATACTTATACTGTACTTATATATATACTGTACTTATATATATACTTATACTGTACTTATATATATACATATACTGTACTTATACATATACATATACTGTACTATACATATACATATACTGTACTTATATATATATACTGTACTTATATATACTTATACTGTTTTATATATATATATATACTGTACTTATACATATACATATACTGTACTTATATATATATATATATATATATATATATATATATATACTGTATTTATATATACTTATACTGTATATATATATATATACTGTACTTATATATATACTTATACTGTTTATATATATACATATACTGCACTAATATATATACTGTACTTATACATATACATATACTGTACTTTATATATACTTATACTATACTTATATATATATATATACTGCACTAATATATATATACTGTAATTTATATATATATATACATATACTCTATATATATACATATAAAAGTACTTATATATATATATATATATTTATATATATATATATACTATATATATACATATACTGTAACTTATATATATACTGTACTTTATATATATATACCTGTACTTATATATATACATATACTTGTACTTATACATATACATATATGTATTATATATATATATATATATATATATAATTGTACTTATATATATACTTATACTGTATATATATATATACTGTAACTATATATATACTTATACTGTACTTATATATATATACTGTTTATATATACACATATACTGTAATTTATACAATATACATATACTGTAACTTATATATATATACTGTAATTTATATATATATATATATATATATATATATATATATATACTGTACTTATATATATATACTTATACTGTACTTATATATATATACATATACGTAACTTATACATATACATATACAAATTTATATATATATATACTGTATTATATATATATATATATATATATATACTGTACTTATATATATACATATACTGTTATATATATATATATATATATATCACTTATATTTATATATATATATATACTTATTATATATATATATATACTTATACTGTACTTATACATATACATATACGTACTTTATATATATACTGTACTTATATATATACTTATACTGTACTTATACATACATATATTGTACTTATATATATATATACATATACTATATTTATACATATATACATATACTATACTAATATATATATAATATGTACTTATATATATATACTGTACTTATATATATATACTTATACTTCTTAATTTATATATATATACATATACTGTACTTATACATATACATATACTGTACTTATATATATATATATATATATATATATATATATATATATATATATATACTGTACTTATATATATAATTTATACTGTAATTATATATATACTGTAATTATATATATACTTATACTGTAATTTATATATATATACATATACTGTACTTATACATATATACATATACTGTACTTATACATATACATATACTGGTTATTTATATATATATAACTGTACTTATATATACTTATACTGTAATATATATATACATATACTGTACTTATACATATCATATACTGTAATATATATATATATATATATATATATATATATATATATATATACTGTACTTATATATATACTTATACTGTACCTTATATATATATATATACTGTACTTATATATATACTTTATACTGTACTTATATATATACATATACTGTACTTATACATATACATATACTGTACTTATACATATACATATACTGTACTTATATATATATATATACTGTACTTATATATATACTTATACTGTACTTATATATATATACATATACTGTACTTATACATATACATATACTGTACTTATATATATATACTGTACTTATACATATACATATACTGTACTTATATATATATATATATATATATATATATACATATACTATATTTATACATATACTATACTGTTCTAATATATATACTGTACTTATACATATACATATACTGTATTATTTATATATATACTGTACTTATATATATACTTATACTGTACTTATATATATACATATACTGTACTTATATATATTCTGTACTTATACATATACTGTACTTTATATATACATATACTGTACTTATACATATACATATACTGTATTATATATATATATCATACTATACTTAACTTATACATATACATATACTGTACTTATATATATATACATATACTGTACTTATATATATACATATACTATACTTATACATATACATATACTGTACTTATATATATACATATACTGCACTAATATATATACTGTACTTATACATATACATATACTGTACTTATATATATACATATACTGTACTTATATATATATACATATACTATACTTATACATATACATATACTGTACTTATATATATACATATACTGCACTAATATATATACTGTACTTATACATATACATATACTGTACTTATATATATACATATACTGTATATTCTAGTACTTATACATATACTGTACTTATACATATACATATACAGTACATATATATAAACTGCACCCATAGTGTAAAAACTTATCATCAAGACTTTCTCTAGAATTTATCATTAGTAGATAATTTGATGGAGAAAAAATGTGTAATAATGAAAATGAGGTCTCCGCTGCTCGAACGTCGGTTCCTGCAGAGTGTGATCCCACCTTCTCTCTGCTCCTCAGAGTAACTGTGGGCAGAGCATCAAGATCCGGCCACAGGCTAATGAACTGTCCCGAGATCGTCACCATCGGCCGTGTGGGACGCGGAACAGTCGGATCTGACCGAGGACGTGATCCGCTCTCTCGGGCCTCACCTCAACCTGTCAGGGGTCAGGACACACACACACACACACACCACCCTGTACCAATCAGACTTCAGATTCTTTCAGCCTGTATCACAGCTCCAGGGGTTCTGGTTCAATCCTGAACCTCTGTGTTCGTGTGGGGGTTTCCTGGTTCCCTGGTTTCCTCCCATCTCCCAAAAAACATGCCCGTAGATGGATCGGCTATTCTAAATTAACTGTTGTCTCTGAAGTTCCAGAAAAAACTAATCTCAGACTATTTTTCCGTTATCCTGATAGTAACTCTACCACGCTACCTGCACGTAG
>CM022778.1:230260-236032 GCA_012411365.1 Ameiurus melas | reverse complement strand
GTATTGTAGTAAATAAAAAATAAAAAATAAAAAAATAATAGCTTGACCTCAACCGTGTCAGAATAAAACATCATCTAACCTAATTTATAAATCCCAAACTAGAATCTAAATGGAGGGATAAAGTACAGGTATAAATTAATAAAATAACGTGACCCACCCTAACCTTAATCCATCTGACATCACCAACCGATCCTAACTACAAATCTATCAGAACAAACACATTCACATCTCAATTCCATTAACTAAATACACAAACAAACCTACAAATACGTAAATTAAAAACTTTAACCTCCTGGTTTCCGAATAACTTCCCATATAAGGCTTTACCAAAGAATTGAATAAATACCTCAGTGTAGACAGGTCCTAATACTCCAGTCATGGGTATGCATACCGGCCATTCTAAAGAAAAAATTCCAAAATTATCCAACTCGACGCTAACACGGCACCCACGTAGGATGAGGTAATAAACGGGAACACAATCACTGTAAAGATCTAGCTTTAAAATAGCTAATCTGGCAGTATTTAGAGCATTGGCTTGGGCCTGGAAAACCAGGAAGTAAACACACCACGCGCGCAAAGCTGATTTCAAACCAGAATACGTCACCCACGTAGTCTCTCTCCATTGGCTTTAGGCCGCATCACAACAGGTGACACGTGGGGGCTCCCTGAAGCGCACTCCGCTATCAACAACGCCCACCACGAAATAATACTAAAGACGATAAACCATCCGGCCGAGCAAAATCAACACCGTGTTAGATCAGGACACAGTATGAAAATACAACTACTGTCCAAGTTTCACTCTTAAGAGGGCTATTAAACGCTTAAATACCGACCCTTATACCGGAAGTAAAGGACGCTTAACTCACCAAACCCACTCACGCCAGCTTTTAATCAATGAATGTGACGTGCACTACTACAGGTGCACAGAACCACGCTTCACGGACCGTCCCGGCTGATCGTACGAATCATACTACGGAAAATATTAAAAATAATAATGAATCCTGTTTCAAGTAAAATCAACACCCTGGTTAGATTAAGACACACTTTAGAAACACAACCGCTGTGAAAATCTAATTTTAAGGTGATTATTCTGCGCGATCTGGAGCGTTTTTCACGGCTGAAATACCGGAAGTGAAAGTGGCGTGAGCAACGGAGCTCGCGCTAAAGACGATTCAAGACTTAAAACTTGACTCACGCAACGTTTTTATCAATGAATATTTCAGTGGCTGCACATTAGAATTACTCCCTCAGATCGCTTCAGCTGATCGCGCCGGTCACACAGCGGAAAATATTAAAAATAATTAATACCCGTTTCGAAGCAAAACCAACACCCTGGTAAGATTAAGACACGTTATAGAAACACAATCGCTGCGAAAATCGAATTTTAAGGTGACTATTCTGCGCGATCTGGAGCGTTTTTCACGGCTGGGATACCGGAAGTGAAAAGAAAAAACATCTTTTTAACACAGAGCTCGCGCTGAAGGTTATAATAAATGGAGTAATAATAATAATAATAATAATAATAATAATAATACGGTAAAGAAGTGAAACACGGATTGTAATTTACTAATAAGTAGAATAGGGGGTAAAATACACGGTTTTTACCCCTATAGCTTGGCCAAATAATATACTGGGTGATGCGGATTCGCTGAGACAGAGATTTATGCGAGACAGAAAGGATCATGGTCCTAACTTAAATGAGAGTTTAAACGCAAACATCCTAACAACCGTAGGAGCTAATCGCACGCGGACTTTTGATACTCGTGCATAGAATCCCAACCTTTCAGTCAACTACAAATACATAATCCGAAGAAATTTTTTTACCATAATAAGGAAATCGATCTTAGAAAGGGCCTAGTGGGTGGGGACCACTCCCACATCCGAGTCGGGGGGCGGCTACGTCAGTAGAAGCCTGATCACTTCCCGAGACTACTCTTTGGAGTAAGGTAGGGAAGGAATCCGCTGGCACACGCTTAACCCCAGGGGGCCCAACTCAGTAGAAGCTTGATGGTTTCCCGAAAGGTTCCGAATCCTTGTGAGGAGGAACGGTAGGGTCAAGCCATCCGCTGAGTTGTAACCCACCCAGGGCCATCCGGAGGTGACGTATTGCACGGGACCTACCTCTGGACCCCTGGTTTAGTTAGATAGGACGCGCGTTAGACTTAGCTAGTAGGCTCGGGGTGACTCGAAACCTTGGGTGTTAACAAGAGTCACTCGGGCCGAGCAAGGTAAGTATACGTTACCCGACGTCCTAAACACCGTCGCCACGCTTTTTAATAACTAAACCTTATTAGGCAAATTGGGCAAGCTAACATTACTTAAAAGGGTTAAATTAAATGAGTGTAAAACAATAAGCAATCAAACAATACTTAGGCCTAAATCAATTGTTAAATAAATAAATAAATAAATAAATAAATAAATAAAAAATAAATAAAAAAATAAATAAAATTCAAAGACTGGAATTAAAACAATAAGCCAAACAATACTTGGGCCTAAAGCAACTTAAGGTTCTGAACTAACATGATCCTTAGATAAATTACTTTTCCTTAAGTAGCCAAAACGGACAGGGCCTTAAAATACAATCAGTAGGTTACACCAATACAGAAATTAAAATAATAATCCATCAATCAATACTTGGGTTAAAACAATCTAATTAACCAAACCGACATGCTCTTAATAAAAGCTAAAACTGACAGGGCTCTAAAATACAATCAGTTGATTATATTAATACAGAAATTAAAATAAGGATCCACCAACCAATACGTAGGTCAAAACAATCTAAATGGACTGATCCAACATGCTTCCAATATAAATTATCATCTCGTAAGTAGCCAAAACCGATAGGAATTGAAAAAACAATTAGTAGGTCATACTAAGATCATATCAGAACAAAATAAATGAATGAATGAATGAATGAATGGTTAATTAACTCAAAAACATAGGCCTATCTCAAATAAAATATCATTTGAAACCGTACCTTTACGGATTGTAAGTATGGATTGGCTATGGGACACAAGCTGGGGATATCGACGCCACGGCTGGCGCCATCATGAGGAGGGGTGTATAGTGACGAAAGGCCGAAACACCCAATGATTCTGAGGAGCACTACTGATGATGTGTCCTAAAATTTAGTTTAAAAGAGGAGGAAAAAAAAAAAAAAAATTTAACTATAGCTCTGAAACCTAAAACCCATCATAAACCCTAAACATAACCGTACTTTAACTAGAGCTCTGATCCCTAAAACCCATCATAAACCCTAAACATAACCGTTACTTTAACTATAGCAATGAAACCTAAAAACCCATCATAAACCCTAAACATAATCATTATTCTAATTATAGCTCTGATCCCTAAAATCCATCATAAACCCTAAACATAACCGTTACTTTAACTATAGCTCTGATCCCTAAAACCCATCATAAACCCCAAACATAGTCATTACTCTAACTATAGCTCTGATCCTCAAAATCCATCATAAACCCTAAACATAACCGTACTTTAACTAGAGCTCTGATCCCTAAAACCTATCATAAACCCTAAACATAACCATTACTTTAACTATAGCAATGAAACCTAAAAACCCATCATAAACCCTAAACATAATCATTATTCTAATTATAGCTCTGATCCTCAAAAATCCATCATAAACCCTAAACATAACCTTACTTTAACTATAGCTCTGATCCCTAAAACCCATCATAAACCCCAAACATAGTCATTACTCTAACTATAGCTCTGATCCCTAAAATCCATCATAAAACCCTAAACATAACCGTTACTTTAACTATAGCTCTGATCCCTAAAATCCATCATAAACCCTAAACATAACCGTACTTTAACTATAGCTCTGATCCCTAAAACCTATCATAAACCCTAAACATAACCGTTACTTTAACTATAGCTCTGATCCCTAAAATCCATCATAAACCCTAAACATAACCGTTACTTTAACTATAGCTCTGATCCCTAAAACCCATCATAAACCCTAAACATAATCATTACTCCAACTATAGCTATGATCCCTAAAATCCATCATAAACCCTAAACATAACCGTTACTTCAACTATAGCTCTGATCCCTAAAACCCATCATAAACCCTAAACATAACCGTTACTTTAACTATAGCTCTGATCCCTAAAATCCATCATAAACCCTAAACATAACCGTTACTTTAACTATAGCTCTGATCCCTAAAACCCATCATAAACCCTAAACATAACCGTTACTTTAACTATAGCTCTGAAACCTAAAACCCATCATAAAAACCATAACCGTTATAACCATAACAACTTCAGTCTTAAGTACCCACAATTTCAACCCATCTCCCAGCCTGAACCTCTCCAAATACTCCCTAGGACCCACAACATCAGCAAGCACAGCCAAAAAAAACCTAAACGAATCAAAGTCAAAACCAGAAGTCAATCCGACGAATTAATCAATAGACTAATGAGATTCAACCTTCTACTCAATATCCAACTTTACCCTGTCCCCAAAATCTTGTTCCCCCTCCCCATATCACCCTGAACTGCCAAACATTTATTTAAATAAATAAATACATAAATAAATAAATAAATAACACAGCCAAAACCCAACTGGGGGATACTTGGAAGACAAATAATTTTCTGAGCTATAGCAGTGCTTAACAAGCGCCGGCCAGTGCACTTCCCTTGACTCCCTATCTAACTGGGCAGTTCCTGGCGGACTGTTTGGGGGGGGTCATTGTACATTCAAAAACCTAACCCTAACCCTAACCCTAACCCTAAGGCCGAAACACCCAATGATTCTGAGGAGCACTACTGATGATGTGTCCTAAAATTTAGTTTAAAAGAGGAGGAAAAAAAAAAAAAAAAAAAAAAAAATTCTAACTATAGCTCTGAAACCTAAAACCCATCATAAACCCTAAACATAACCGTTACTTTAACTAGAGCTCTGATCCCTAAAACCTATCATAAACCCTAAACATAACCGTTACTTTAACTATAGCAATGAAACCTAAAAACCCATCATAAACCCTAAACATAATCATTATTCTAATTATAGCTCTGATCCCTAAAATCCATCATAAACCCTAAACATAACCGTTACTTTAACTATAGCTCTGATCCCTAAAACCCATCATAAACCCCAAACATAGTCATTACTCTAACTATAGCTCTGATCCCTAAAATCCATCATAAACCCTAAACATAACCGTTACTTTAACTAGAGCTCTGATCCCTAAAACCTATCATAAACCCTAAACATAACCGTTACTTTAACTATAGCAATGAAACCTAAAAACCCATCATAAACCCTAAACATAATCATTATTCTAATTATAGCTCTGATCCCTAAAATCCATCATAAACCCTAAACATAACCGTTACTTTAACTATAGCTCTGATCCCTAAAACCCATCATAAACCCCAAACATAGTCATTACTCTAACTATAGCTCTGATCCCTAAAATCCATCATAAACCCTAAACATAACCGTTACTTTAACTATAGCTCTGATCCCTAAAACCCATCATAAACCCTAAACATAATCATTACTCCAACTATAGCTATGATCCCTAAAATCCATCATAAACCCTAAACATAACCGTTACTTCAACTATAGCTCTGATCCCTAAAACCCATCATAAACCCTAAACATAATCATTACTCCAACTATAGCTCTGATCCCTAAAATCCATCATAAACCCTAAACATAACCGTTACTTTAACTATAGCTCTGATCCCTAAAACCCATCATAAACCCTAAACATAACCGTTACTCTAACTATAGCTC
>CM022778.1:220260-225260 GCA_012411365.1 Ameiurus melas | reverse complement strand
TTTTGTTTCTTTCTTCCCCTTCTCTTCCTTCCTATCCTCTTTCTATTCTCTGAGAATGGCTTGAGAGACTCCACCTACAAAACACCAACGATCCCCCGGAAAAAAAAAAACCTGGATTAAAGGAATACCGTCCTGATAAAACCAAGGACAATATCCGACGGAGGACTGGAGAACAAGTAGTAGGGTAAGGGCGATCTCTGATGGTAGTGCTGTTAATGATTGTTGTTTCCACCAGACACGGTTTAGATACACTTATTTGAAAGATACAAAATGAGGGCCTGGAACAATAGATTTGCTGTCTTAGGAGACCACAAACAAAGTGGGGAAGGGGAAAATACAAACACACAAGGACCACCAAGCAAACACAATACATTTGATAAAACACTGACAAAGAAATATTTTAAGTTGATACAAGCCACACACCATATGCAAGTAGTGGAACACTCCCTGCGCAAAAACAGCCACCCGGCGAGTATGTACAGACAGGTCAATAAACTTACACATTTCATAAAACCAGCTTCACCCAATGACACAACCACACAAAAAATCAATCAAAATACACTCACATGGATGAACAATAACATGCTCATCTTACAGGAACACTACACACAAGTTACACATAAACTCATGGATGACATTCAGGTTTTTGGGGAATTGGAATGGACAGTGGCTGTGAAATGGGCCAGACATAGGTTTAAACAAAAACTGACGGACAGCACTTTAGCCTTTTGTAAGGACAACATACAACACAAACAATTAGCTTCTTCAGATCAATTGGGCCCAATTGCGCATGCCACTGCCCTTCAAGGGGCCAGTTCTCCACAGGCACATATTTACAATCCACTTACCGAACACACTTTGAATAATGTTACCAAGATCCACCATCTACATTCTAACTCACCTACATCTGTGACCCCGCTAGCAGGACTTGGACACCGATACGGTCAAATCAAAGTCCAGGCCCAAATCCACGCCCCAGAGGTGAGTCCAGACACACCGCCCAAACTTAAAAGGGATAGGGTGACAGCAAAAACAGACCTACCTGATTTCTTTCAGGTCTGGCCAGCAACCACGCCTGTGGGGGGGGACGATGATACGGATGGTGCCACTGTAAAAACAGAAAGGATAAGGATGATAAAGGGTGCTGAACAGAGTGAATCTCTGGCTGAAACCCGATCTGAATCCGTCCTTCTTGAACATATTGCAGAGGCAAAATCTGATAGAGCGTCCTCGGACTCCACAGACGATGATTTTTTGGGGGTCGTTGATCTATACGATAGACCAAACAGACACATCAACACAGATAGAAAAGCAATAGACTGGGCTATCATCATTCACAAACCGGTAATTTTCATGGGGATTCCAACCTCAGTCGGATCCCGAAAAATCAAAAAACCGAACGCACAAGTCGACAGTTTTCCAGGGGCCAATTTTTTACACATGGCCAAAATTTTGCAAAAACAAAAACCACACCCACTGGTGAATAAGGTAATCCTGGCCGGGGTCTAAATAACAGGGGACAACACCCATACAAGACAGCCATAAAACAACTGCAGTGCCTTTGGAGAACGGCCCAAGCGATTTTCCCAAATGCCACGATTTACACACCCATTATTCAATTTTTCAGAACTCTTACCTACCCAGGAGCAGCGGAATCTGGAGGCGTTGAATAAATACATTGTGTCACACGGGAGTCCGTTGTGGGAATTAAACAGGTTGTTTTTTAAGGTCGAGAAGGACCACATCCACTGGACCAGGGAAACGGCACAAAGGATGTTTGATGGTTGGTGTGACCAGTTAAACTATTAAGGGTGGAGACGTGCAATGACCGATTGCACTCCAATATTTTTAATTTGTCAAAAACATTTCACCTATCACAGGGAGAGAGGCTACTACTAGAGAGGGGGCTCACCTTCATTCCGACACCGGGTGAGTCGAATCTTGGGGATCTTAAGAGGGACGTCCACCTACACAATAGAAAGTTAAAAATCTTGAACCATTTCGACTTCCAAACACAAACCAATACCACCCCATTTGTAGAAACATCCAAATGGGAACCCTCAATTGCAGCATGTAACATACATATCAGAAGACTAATTAAACACAATCACAGAGCCATAGACTCAAATAGATCTTTCAAAACATCTGATAATTTATCACCTACACAGAAAAGGGCAATCCATTCACTCAAAACGAATACAGACATCATATTAAAACCGGCGGATAAGGGGTCAGGGATTGTCATTTTGGATAAAGCTCAATACATGTTTGAGGCCAAAAGACAATTGAATAACACCGACCATTACATCCCCTTGAATCATTCACTACAATCTGAGACTAAACTAATTACACAAAAGGTCCTGAATAGCTTACATCAGGAAAAATACATCAACCTAAAACAGAAGCATTACTTAATGGGTCCAGATGTTCCCAGACCTAGACTATTTTATCTACTACCAAAAATACATGCTGCACCAGAAACATGGACTATCCCAGGCGAGATCCCCAGGGGCCGCCCGATAGTGTCGGACTGCGGAAGTGAGTCCTATCGCTCGGCCCAATACATCGATAGCTTCCTAAATCCGTTATCACAAATACACCGAAGTTACATAAAGGACACGTATGATTTTATCACCAAAATCCAACACATCAGTATATCAAATAACTCGTTTCTCTTCACAATAGACATAGACAGCCTATACACAAACATATCGACGGACTTAGGGCTGAAGGCTGTTCAAAAAGCCTTCAGAAACAACCCAGATCCAAACAGACCTGATACACACATTTTACAGCTCTTACAAATAGGTCTAACGCGAAATGACTTTGAATTCGACTCACAATTCTACTTACAGATCCAGGGTACAGCAATGGGCAAAAAATTTGCCCCAGCATATGCAAATATATACATGGCAGAATGGGAAACAACCCTTCTAGAAAGATGTAAACTCAAGCCCTTGGTTTACTATAGATATTTGGATGACATCTTTGGGGTTTGGCAGCATGGAAAGGAGGAATTTGATCAATTCATCATACTGGCAAACACACATCATCCGAACATCACAATAAAACACAATGCTAATAAACAATCCATTAAATTTTTGGACACTGTGGTTTTTTTGGGTGAACCTGTTGAGCAATCCAGGACACTCAAAACCAAAGTGTACTTTAAAAACACAGACACACACAGCCTGTTACACAAGTCGAGTTTTCATCCGAAACACACGTTCAAGGGGATAGTCAAGTCCCAGTTGATACGGTTCTACCGCATCTGTACGGATGAAAACGACTTCCACGATGCCACTCAAGTACTGTTTAAAGCCCTTAAACATAGGGGCTACAGTCAGAGATTTTTAAGGGAAATCAAAGCCAAAACACTGAGGGAAATAAGGACTCCGCCTCCAGACACCCTGCTGCCAGACCCCCAACGGGTCATCCCACTTATAACTACCTATAATCAACGAGCACTAGCTCTAAACAAAAAAGTTAAAAACAATTTCGAACGCACTCAACACCAACTACCAGTCTTACAAGAATTCAAGGTCATTTCAGCGTATATAGAAAAACAAAAACTTAAGGATATCTTGGTCTGTTCCAGATTTAACTCGAAAACTTTCCGACAGCAGTCTCCATGGCAAGTGTACTATAGAAAGATAAAATACATTTTAGGTACACCCATAACACAAAATCTACACTTAAATACAACTAATATAGTGTACTGCATAACATGTGCATACTGTCGGAAACGCTATATTGGGGAGACCAAGAACACACTAGCAGCAAGGTTAAAACAACACTTATACAGCATCAAGAATAACACTAAAAACACAATACTGATTCATCACTTCAAAGAACACGGGATAAACCAACTGTCAATCTCAGGGCTGGAATCGAACACTGCATGGACAGATAAACAGAGGAAGAGAAACGAGTTTAAATGGATAAATAGATTAAGAGCATGGACTCCCGGGGGACTTAATGAGAGGGGGAGAGGTTTATGGTAGGACACCGGTTTTTAACCACAAAAGGACATTAGGGAGAGAGTTTTTAAAGGGTAACAGAACAACATTATCCACAAACATAAAATAAAATAGGTTCGAATGGCGGAGGGTTGAGAGAGGATCTAGGAAAACCCCTTTTGATCAAAAATTGTTTTTAATTCTTATATATTTATTATATTGTGTGTATTGGATTATTGTATAGAGTGAAAAGCATGTTTTAAGCACTTATCCTTCTTTTGGCAGAAAGAACTGAAGCACTTACCCACTGTACCCCATGGCATGGAGTGGAATTGGCACTTATTTTTTAAAGCACTTATCCTAGATCCTCAGTCAGCCATCCAGTATCGAACCGTTAGAGGAAGAAAAAAAGAAAGCACTTATTGAATCACTTTACACACAACTCAATCCCTCATTCCAAATTTCCCATCCCAACCCTTGAACCCTATCTCTGATCCGGGCCCTAACCCTAACCTTTGAACCCTAACAGGGACCCTAACCCCCCAACCCCTAACCCTAACCTCTGAACCCCTAACCCTAACCCCTAACCCCAAAACCCCTAACCCCTAACCTTTGAACCTTAACAAGGACCCTAACCCCTAACCCTAACCCCCAACCCCTAACCCTTAACCTTGAACCCTACCATGGACCCTAATCCCTAACCCCCTAACCCCTTACCCCAACCCCCTAACCCCAACCCCCTAACCCCTTACCCCAACCCCTAACCCCAACCCCTAACCCTAACCCTAACCTTTGAACCCCATGCTTGACCCTAATCTAATTTGAACCCTACCATGGACCCTAACCCCTAACCCCTAACCCCAACCACCCAACCCTAACCCCAACCCCTAACCCTAACCCTAACCCCTAACCCCAACCCCCAACCCCTAACCCCAACCCCTAACCCTAACCCTAACCCTAACCTTTGAACCTTAACAAGGACCCTAACCCCTAACCCCCTAACCCCAACCCCCTAACCCCAACCCCTAACCCTAACCCTAA
>CM022778.1:207760-215260 GCA_012411365.1 Ameiurus melas | reverse complement strand
CAGTGAGGTGTGTGTGTGCCTGTAACAGTGAGGTGCATGTGTACCTGTAACAGTGAGTGGTATGTTGTGTGTGTGTATGCTACCTGTAACAGTGAGTGTGTGTGTGCCTAACAGTGAGGTGCGTGTGTACTGTAACAGTGAGGTGGTGTGTGTGTACGTACCTGTAACAGTGAGGTGCGTGTGTGTGTGTGCACGTACCTGTAACAGTGAGGTGCGTGTGTGTGTGTGTGTACCTGTAACAGTGAGGTGCGTGTGTGTGTGTACCTGTAAGAGTGATGTGTGTGTGTGTGTGTGTGTACCTGTAACAGTGAGGTGCGTGTGTGTGTGTGTATGCAGCGCCTGCAACAGTGAGTTGTGTGTGTGTATGCAGCACCTGTAACAGTGAGGATGCGTGTGTGTGTGTGCGTACCTGTAACAGTGAGTGCGTGTGTGTGTACCTGTAACAGTGAGGTGTGTGTGTGTACCTGTAACAGTGAGGTGTGTGTCCTGAACAGTGAGGTGGTGTGTGTGTGTATGCGTTACCTGTAAGAGTGGTGTGTGTGTGTGTGTGTGTGTGTTTAACAGTGAGGTGCGTGTGTGTGTGTGTGTGCTTACCTGTAACAGTAGGCGTGTGTGTGTACCTGCGTGTAACAGTGAGGTGTGTGTGTGTGTGTGTGTACGTACCTGTAACAGTGAGGTGTGTGTGTGTGTGTGTGTGTGTACCTGCAACAGTGAGGTGTTGTGTATGGTCCTGCAACAGTAGGTGTGTGTGCGTGTGTGTGTGTGTACGTAGCTGTAACTGTGAGGTGCGTGTGTGCCTGTAACAGTGAGGTGCGTGTGTACGTACCTGTAACAGTGAGGTGCATGTGTGTGTGTGTGTGTACATACCTGTAACAATGAGGTGTGTGTACGTGTGTGTGTGTGTACGTAGCTGTAACTGTGAGGTGCGTGTGTGCCTGTAACAGTGAGGTGCGTGTGTACCTGTAACAGTGAGGTGCGTGTGTGTGCGTACCTGTAACAGTGAGTGTGTGTGTGTGTGCGTACCTTTAACAGTGAGTGTTGTGTGTGTGTACTTGTAACAGTGAGGTGCGTGTGTGTGTGTCGTACCTGTAATAGTGGTGTGTGTGTGTGTGTATGCGTACCTGTAACAGTAGGTGTTGTGTGTTTGTGTGTGTATGTACCTGTAACAGTGAGGTGTGTGTGTGTGTGTGTGTGTACTGACAGTAGGTGTGTGTGTGTGTGTGTGTGTGTGTTTCCTGTAACAATAGGTGTGTGTCGTGTGTGTGTGTATAGTTAACTGTAGTGTGTGTGTGTGTGTGTGTGTGTGCGTTACCTTAACAGTGAGGTGTGTGTATGTGTGTGTGTGTATGTACCTGTAACAATGAGGTGTGTGTACGTGTGTGTGTGTACTAGGTGTAACTGTGAGGTGTGTGTTGTGTGTGTGTGTGTGTGTTCCTTATCAGTGAGGTGCGTGTGTATGTACCTGTAACAGTAGTGGTGTGTGTGTGTGGTGTGACTACGTAGTCTTGTGTGTGTGCGTGTGTACTGTAACAGTGAGGTGGTGTGTATGTACCTGAACGTAGTGCGTGTGTGTATGCTACCTGTAAGTAGGTGTGTACGTGTGTTGTGTTGCACCTGAACAATGAGTGTGTGGTGTGTGTGTGTATACGTGTTAACTGTAGGTGTGTGTGCTAACGTGAGGTGGTGTGACATACGTAACAGTGAGTGATGTGTGTTATGTTACCTGTAACAGTAGGTGTGTGTGTTTAGCTCCTGTAACAGTGAGGTGTGTGTGTGTGTGTGTGTGTGTGTGCACATCTTCATGTTGTGCTGTGTGTGTTGTACCTAATGTAGGTGCGTGTGTGCCTTAACAGTAGTGGTGTGCGTAACGTTGCGTGTGTGTACCGTAACGTGTGGTGTGTGTGTACCTGAACGTAGGTGTGTGTGTGTGCGTACCAACAGTAGGTGTGTGTTGTGGTGTACTAACAATGGTATGTGTAGCCTGTGTGGATACGTAGTGTAACTGTGGTGTGTGTACCTTAACAGTAGGTGCGTGTGTGTGTGTCGTGTGTACCTGTAACAGTGAGGTGCGTGTGTGTGTGTGTGCGCGCCTGCAACAGTGAGTTGTGTGTGTGCTGTGTATCAGTGGTGTGTGCTGTACAGTGTGCGTGTGTGTGGTACCTGCGTAGGTGTATGGTGTTGTGTGTGTGTGGTACCTGAACAATGGGGTGTGTAGGTGTTGTGTAGGTGCTGTACTGTGAGGTGGTGTGTGCCTGTAACAGTGAGGTGGTGTATGCGTACCTGTAACAGTGGGTGCATGTGTGTGTGTGTGTGTACATACCTGTAACAATGAGGTGTGTGTACGTGTGTGTGTGTGTACGTACCTGTAACAGTGAGGTGCGTGTGTGTGTGTGTGTGTACATACCTGTAACAATGAGGTGTGTGTACGTGTGTGTGTGTACGTAGCTGTAACTGTGAGGTGCGTGTGTGCCTGTAACAGTGAGGTGCGTGTGTACCTGTAACAGTGAGGTGCGTGTGTGTGTACATACCTGTAACAGTGAGGTGCGTGTGTGTGTGTACGTACCTGTAACAGTGAGGTGCGTGTGTGTGTGTGTGTGTACCTGTAACAGTGAGGTGCGTGTGTGTGTACGTACCTGTAACAGTGAGTGTGTGTGTGTGTGCGTACCTGTAACAGTGAGGTGTGTGTGTGTACCTGTAACAGTGAGGTGCGTGTGTGTGTGTGTGCGTACCTGTAACAGTGAGGTGTGTGCGTTACCTGTAACAGTGAGGTGCGTGTGTGTGTGTGTACCTGTAACAGTGAGGTGCGTGTGTGTGCGTACCTGTAAGAGTGAGGTGTGTGTGTGTGTGTGTGTGTGTGTGTGTGTGTACCTGTAACAGTGAGGTGCGTGTGTGTGTGTGTACGCGCCTGCAAGAGTGAGGTGCGTGTGTACGCGCCTGCAACAGTGAGGTGTGTGTACGTGTGTGTGTGTGTACGTACCTGTAACAATGAGGTGTGTGTACGTGTGTGTGAGTACATAGCTGTAACTGTGAGGTGCGTGTGTGCCTGTAACAGTGAGGTGCGTGTGTACGTACCTGTACAGTGAGGTGCATGTGTGTGTGTGTGTGTACATACCTGTAACAATGAGGTGTGTGTGTGTGTGTGTACGTAGCTGTAACTGTGAGGTGCGTGTGTGCCTGTAACAGTGAGGTGCGTGTGTACCTGTAACAGTGAGGTGCGTGTGTGTGTGTATGCGTACTGTAACAGTGAGGTGCGTGTGTGTATGCGTTACCTGTAACAGTGAGGTGTGTGTGTGTATGCATTACCTGTAACAGTGAGTGCGTGTGTGTGTGTGTGTTACCTGTAACAGTGAGGTGCGTGTGTGTGTGTGTGCGTACCTGTAACAGTGAGGTGTGTGTGTGTGTGTACGTACCTGTAACAGTGAGGTGTGTGTGTGTGTGTGTGTGTGTGTGTGTGTGTGTGTGTACGTACCTGTAACAGTGAGGTGTGTGTATGTGTGTGTGTGTATGCGTACCTGTAACAATGAGGTGTGTGTACGTGTGTGTGTGTACATAGGTGTAACTGTGAGGTGTGTGTGTGTGTGTGTGTGCGTACCTGTAACAGTGAGGTGCGTGTGTATGTACCTGTAACAGTGAGGTGCGTGTGTGTGTGTGCGTGTGTACCTGTAACAGTGAGGTGCGTGTGTGCCTGTAACAGTGAGGTGCGTGTGTATGTACCTGTAACAGTGAGGTGCGTGTGTGTGTGTGCGTGTACCTGTAACAGTGAGGTGCGTGTGTGCGTACCTGTAACAGTGAGTGTGTGTATGCGTACCTGTAACAGTGAGTGCGTGTGTGTGTACGTACCTGTAACAGTGAGGTGCGTGTGTGTATACGTACCGTAACAGTGTCGTGTGTGTGTACGTACCAGTAACAGTGAGGTGCGTGTGTGTATGCGTACTGTAACAGTGAGGTGCGTGTGTGTGTGTACCGTAACAGTGTCGTGTGTGTATGCATCCTTAACGTGAGGTGTGTGTGTTTATGCTACCTTAACAGTGGGTGTGTGTGTGTGTGTGTGTGTGTGTATGTACCTGTAACAGTGAGGTGTGTGTGTGTGTGTGTACGTACCTGTAACAGTGAGGTGTGTGTGTGTGTGTACATTACCTTAACAGTGAGGTGTGTGTGTGTGTGTGTGTGTGTATGGTTACCTGTAACAGTGAGGTGTGTGTGTGTGTCTGTTTGGTTGTGTGTATGCATTACCTGTAACAGTGAGGTGTGTGTGTGTGTGTGTGTAGCGTACTTAACAGTGAGGTGCGTGTGTTACTGTAACAGTGTAGTGGTGTGTGTCCTGTGACAGTGAGGTGTGTGTGTGTGTTGTGTGCGTACCTTAACAGTGAGTTGTGTGTGTGTGTGTGTGTGCCTGTAACAGTGGGTGTGTGTGTGTGTGTGTACTTAACAGTGAGGTGTGTGTGTGTGTGTGTGTGGGTGTTGTTACCTGTAACAGTGAGGTGTGTGTGTGTGTGTGTGTGTGTGTGTGGTACCTGTAACAGTGAGGTGTGTGTGTGTGTGTGTGTGTGTACCTGTAACAGTGAGGTGTGTGTGTGTGTGTGTGTACGTACCTGTAACAGTGAGGTGTGTGTGTGTGCGTACCTGTAACAGTGAGGTGTGTGTGTGCGTACCTGTAACAGTGAGGTGTGTGTGTGTGTGTGTGTGTACCTGTAACAATGAGGTGTGTGTATGCCTGTGTGTGTACGTAGCTGTAACTGTGAGGTGCGTGTGTACCTGTAACAGTGAGGTGCGTGTGTGTGTGCGTGTACCTGTAACAGTGAGGTGCGTGTGTGTGTGTGCCTGTAACAGTGAGGTGCGTGTGTGTGCCTTAACAGTGAGGTGCGTGTATGCCACCTGTAACAGTGGTGTGTGTGTACGCACCTGTAACAGTGGTGTGTGTGTGCGCACCTGTAACAGTGAGTGTGTGTATGCGCACCTGTAACAGTAGTGTGTGTGTGTGTGTGTGTGTATGCAGCACCTGTAACAGTGGGTGTGTGTATGCGCACCTGTAACAGTGGTGTGTGTATGCGCACCTGTATCAGTGAGGTGTGTGTATGCGCACCTGTAACAGTGGGTGTGTGTATGCGCACCTGTAACAGTGAGGTGTGTGTGTGTACGCACCTGTAACAGTGAGGTGCGTGTGTGTGTGTGTGTGTACGCACCTGTAACAGTGAGGTGCGTGTGTACGTACCTGTAACAGTGAGGTGCGTGTATGCCACCTGTAACAGTAGTGTGTGTATGCGCACCTGTAACAGTGGTGTGTGTGCGCACGCACCTTACCAGTGAGTGTGTGTGTGTACACTGTAACAGTGAGGTTGTGTGTATGCACCCTGTAACAGTAGTGTGTGTGTGCGTTACCTGTAACAGTGAGGTGCGTGTGTATGCGTACCTGTAACAGTAGAGTGCGTGTGTGTGTGTACCTGTAACAGTGAGGTGCGTGTGTATGCGTTACCTGTAACAGTGAGTGTGTGTGTGTGTGTACCTGTAACAGTGGTGTGTGTGTGTGTGTGTGTGTGTGTGTGTATGCGTACCTGTAACAGTGAGGTGTGTGTGTGTGTGTGTATGCGTACCTGTAACAGTGAGTGCGTGTGTGTATGCTACCTGTAACAGTGGTGTGTGTGTGTGTGTGTGTGTGTATGCGTTACCTGTAACAGTGAGGTGTGTGTGTGTGTGTGTGTGTGCTACCTGTAACAGTGAGGTGTGTGTGTGTGTTGTTGTGTGTGTGTGTACGTACCTGTAACAGTGAGGTGTGTGTGTGTGTGTGTGTGTACGTACTGTAACAGTGAGGTGTGTGTGTGTGTGTGTACCTGTAACAGTGAGGTGCGTGTGTATGCGTTACCTGTAACAGTGAGTGTGTGTGTGTGTGGGTACCTGTAACAGTGAGGTGTGTGTGTGTGTGTGTGTGTGTGTATGCGTTACTGTAACAGTGAGGTGTGTGTGTGTGTGTTATGCGTTACCTGTAACAGTGAGGTGCGTGTGTGTGTGCGTTACCGTAACAGTGAGTGTGTGTGTGTGTGTGTATTAGTCTGTAACAGTGAGGTGTGTGTGTGTGTGTGTGTGTGTGCGTACCTGTAACAGTGAGGTGTGTGTGTGTGTCTGTTTGTGTGTGTGTGTACGTACCTTAACAGTGAGGTGTGTGTGTGTGTGTGTGTGTGTACCTGTAACAATGAGGTGTGTGTGCGTGTGTGTGTACGTAGTAGTGGTGTGTGTGTTACCTGTAACAGTGAGTGTGTGTGTGTGTGTGTATGCGTGCCTGTAACAGTGAGGCGTGTGTGTACTGTAACAGTGTGGTGGTGTGTTACCTGTAACAGTGAGTGTGTGTGTGTGTGTGTGTGCGTACCTGTGTGGTGAGGTGCGTGTGTGTGTGCGTACCTGTAACAGTGAGGTGTGTGTGTGGTGTGTGTATGCGTACCTGTAACAGTGAGGTGTGTGTGTGTGTGTGTGTGTGTGTGTATGTACCTGTAACAGTGAGGTGCTGTGTGTGTGTGTGTATGCGTACCTGTAACAGTGGGATGTGTTGTGTGTGTATTGCGTAGTTAACAGGAGGTGCGTGTGTGCTGTAACAGTGAGTCGTGTGTGTGTATGCGTACCTGTAACAGTGAGTGTGTTGTGTACCGTAAAGTGTGTGTGTGTGTTGTACCTGTAACAGTGAGGTGCGTGTGTGTGTGCGTGTACCTGTAACAGTAGGTGCGTGTGTGCCTTAACAGTGAGTGTGTGTATGCGCACCTGTAACAGTGAGGTGTGTGTGTGTCGCACCTTAACAGTGAGGTTATTATGTGTATGCACCTTAACAGTAGGTGTGTGTGTGCACTTACGTGTAGTTGTGTATGCACCTTAACAGTGAGTGTGTGTGTACGCACCTGTAACGTGAGTGTGTGTGTTTTATGCGCACCTTACAGTGTGTATTGTAATGTGTTGGGTGGTCTGGTAGGGTGTTGTGTGTGTATGTATCGTTTGTGTGTGTGTGTGGTGTTACTGTGTGTGTGTGTGTTGTGTGTGCCTAACGTGGTGTGTGTGTGTGTGTGTATGTGTTGTTGTTGGACTAGTTTTTGTTTTGGGGGGGGTATGTGTTTGTGTGTGTGTGTGCTGGGTGGTGGGTGAATTGTGTGTGTGTGTGTGTGTATCGTATTTGTTTGTGTTGTGCTAACGGTGTGTGTGTGTTGGCGTTTTGTGTGTTGTGTGTGTGTGTGTGGATAGTAGTTTGTGGTGTGTGTGTGGTGGGCGTGGTTTGTGTTGTGGGTATGTGGTTTTGTTTGTGTGTGTGTGCTACGTTGTTGTGTGTGTTGTGTGTGTTAAGTTGTGTCGGGGTCCTGGGTGTTAGTGTGTTGTTGTGGTCTGTGTGTTGTGGTGAAGTAGTTTGTGTGCACGTGTGTGAGCTCGTGTTGTGCCGTTTGTTGTGCTCGTGTGTGTGAACATTGTGTGTAGACTACGTATTGTGTGTGTGTGTGTGTGTGTATGCGCCCTGTAACAACTACATGG
>CM022778.1:177500-207260 GCA_012411365.1 Ameiurus melas | reverse complement strand
TGTTACGCATCTGTAACAGTGAGGTGTGTGTGTGTGTGTTACGTACCTGTAACAGTGAGGTGTGTGTGTGTGTGCGTACCTGTAACAGTGAGGTGCTGTGTACGCATCTGTAACAGTGAGGTGCCGTGTAGTAAGTACCTGTAACAGTGAGGTGCGTGTGTGTGTGTGTGTATGTATCCGTAACAGTGCAGGTGCGTGTGTGTGTGTGTGTGTGTGCGTAACGTACCTGTAACAGTGAGGTGTGTGTGTGTGTGTGTGTGCGTAACGTATCTGAACAGTGAGGTGCGTGTGTATGTACCTGTAAACAGTGAGGTGCTGTAGTGTGTGTGTGATGTGTGTACATCTGTAACAGTGAGGTGCGTGTCCTGTAACAGTGAGGTGCGTGTAGTGTAACGCACCTGTAACAAGTGAGGTGCGTGTGTGTGTGTGTAACGTACCTGTAACAGTGAGGTGTGTGTGTGTGTGTGTGTGTAACGTACCTGTAACAGTGAGGTGTGTGTGTAGGTGTGGTGTACGCACCTGTAACAGTGAGGTGTGTGTATGTGTGTGTGTGTGTGTGTATGTACCTGTAACAGTGAGGTGTGTGTGTGTGTGTGTGTGTGTGTGTACGCACCTGTAATCAGTGAGGCGTGTGTGTGTGTGCGTAACGCACTGTAACAGTAGTAGGTGTGCATACGCACCTGTAACAGTGAGGTGTGTGTGCGTGTGTGTGTAACGTACTGTAACAGTGAGGTGCAGTGTGTGTGTGTGTGTGTAACGTACCTGTAACAGTGAGGTGTGTGTGTGTGTACGGACCTGTAACAGTGAGGTGTGTGTGTGTGTGTGTGTGTACGCACCTGTAACAGTGAGGTGTGTGGGCACGTACCTGTAACAGTGAGGTGTGTTTGTGTACGCATCTGTAACAGTGAGGTGTGTGTGTGTGTGTGTGTGTACCTGTAACAACTGAGGTGTGTGTGTATGCCTGTGTGTACGTACCTGTAACTGTGAGGTGCGTGTTACCTGTAACAGTGAGGTGTAGGTGTGTGTGCACCTGTAACAGTGAGGTGCGTGTGTGCCTGTAACAGTGAGGTGCGTGAGCACGTACCTGTAACAGTGAGGTGCGTGAGCACGCATTCCGTGGAGGTGCGTGAGTGCATACCTGTAACAGTGAGGTGTGCGTACGCGACCGTAACAGTGAGATGTGTGCACGCACCGAAACACGTGGTGTTGTGTACGCACCTGTAACGTGAGGTGTGGCGTATGTGTGTAACGCGACCTGTAACAGTGAGGTGCATGTGTGTACCTGTAACAGTGAGGTGCGTGGTGTGTGTGTGTGGTGTGTGTACGCACCTGTAACAGTGAGGTGCGTGTGTACGTACCTGTAACAGTGAGGTGCGTGTGTACGCACCTGTAACAGTGAGGTGTGTGTGTACGCACCTGTAACAGTGAGGGTGTGTGTGCACGCGCACCGTAACAGTGAGGTGTGCGTGTGTGTGTACCGCACCTGTAACAGTGAGGTGTGGTGTGCACGCACCTGTAACAGTGAGGTGTAGTGTAACGTACCTGTAACAGTGAGGTGCGTGGTAACGCATCCTGTAACAGTGGAGGTGCGTGATGCATTCTGTAACAGTGAGGTGCGTGTGTATTTTCGCACCTGTAACAGTGAGGCGCGGGTGTGTGTGTGTACCACCTGTAACAGTGAGGTGTGTGTGTACGCACCTGTAACAGTGAGGTGTGTGTGTACGCACCTGTAACAGTGAGGTGTGCGTGTGGTACGCACCTGTAACAGTGAGGTGCGTGTGTGTACCTGTAACAGTGAGGTGCGTGTGTGTGTGTGTGTGTGTGTACGCACCTGTAACAGTGAGGTGTGTGTGTACGCACCTGTAACAGTGAGGTGTGTGTGTACGCACCTGTAACAGTGAGGTGTGTGTGTACGCACCTGTAACAGTGAGGTGTGCGTGTACCACCTGTAACAGTGAGGTGTGTGTGTACGCACCTGTAACAGTGAGGTGTGTGTGTACGTACCTGTAACAGTGAGGTGCGTGTGTACGCACCTGTAACAGTGAGGTGTGTGTGTGTGTGTGTGTACACAAACCTTAACAGTGTGTGTGTGTGTGTGTGTGTGTGTGTGTGTGTGTGACGCACCTGTAACAGTGAGGTGTGTGTGTGTGTCTGTTTGTGTGTGTGTGTACGTACCTGTAACAGTGAGGTGCGTGTGTGTACCTGTAACAGTGAGGTGCGTGTGTGTGTGTGTGTACGTACCTGTAACAGTGAGGTACGTGTGTGTACCTGTAACAGTGTGGTGCGTGTGTGTACCTGTAACAGTGAGGTGTGTGTGTGTGTGTGTAACGTACCTGTAACAGTGAGGTGTGTGTGTGTGTGTGTACGTACCTGTAACAGTGAGGTGTGTGTGTGTGTGTGTACGTACCTGTAACAGTGAGGTGTGTGTGTGTGTGTGTACGTACCTGTAACAGTGAGGTGTGTGTGTGTGTGTGTAACGTACCTGTAACAGTGAGGTGTGTGTGTGTGTGTGTACGTACCTGTAACAGTGAGGTGTGTGTGTGTGTGTGTGTGTGTGTGTGTGTGTGCGTACCTGTAACAGTGAGGTGCGTGTGTGTGTGTACGTACCTGTAACAGTGAGGTGCTGTGCGTGTGTGTGTGTGTACGTACCTGTAACAGTGAGGTGTGTGTGTGTACGTACCTGTAACAGTGAGGTGTGTGTGTGTGTACGTGCACTGTAACAGTGAGGGTGTGTGTGTGTGTGTGTACGTACCTGTAACAGTGAGGTTGTGTGTGTACGTACCTGTAACAGTGAGGTGTGTGTGTACGTACCTGTAACAGTGAGGTGTGTGTGTACGTACCTGTAACAGTGAGGTGTGTGTGTGTGTGTGTGTGTACCTGTAACAATGAGGTGTGTGTATGCCTGTGTGTATATGTAGCTGTAACTGTGAGGTGCGTGTGTACCTGTAACAGTGAGGTGCGTGTGTGTGGGTGCTGTGGGTACCTGTAACAGTGAGGTGCGTGTGTGTGTGCCTGTACATCGAGGTGCGTGTGTGCCTGTAACAGTGAGGCTGTAGTGTACGTACCTGTAACAGTGATGTGTGTGTTTACGCACCTGTAACAGTGAGGTGTGTTGCGACGCCTGTAACAGTGAGGTGTGTGTGTACGCACCTGTAACAGTGAGGTGTGTGTGTGTGTACGCACCTGTAACAGTGAGGTGTGTGTGTGTGTGTACGCACCTGTAACAGTGAGGTGTGTGTGTGTGTACGCACCTGTAACAGTGAGGTGTGTGTGTACGTACCTGTAACAGTGAGGTGTGTACGCACCTGTAACAGTGAGGTGTGTGTGTGTACGGTACCTGTAACAGTGAGGTGTGCGTAGGTGTGTAACGCACCTGTAACAGTGAGGTGCTGGGTGTGTACCTGTAACAGTGAGGGCGTGGTGTGTGTGTGTGTGTGTACGCACCTGTAACAGTGAGGCGCGTGTGTACGCGCTACAAGTAGTGAGGTGCGTGTGTAACGCGACCTGTAACAGTGAGGTGTGTGTGTACGCACCTGTAACAGTGAGGTGGTGTGTGTGCACGCACCTGTAACAGTGAGGTGTGTAACGCAGTGTGTGTACGCAACCTGTAACAGTGAGGTGTGCGTACCCCGGTACCAGTGAGGTGTGTGTGCACGCACCTGTAACAGTGAGGTGTGCGTAACGCACTGTAACAGTGAGGTGCGTAGGTAACGTACCTGTAACAGTGAGGTGCGTGTGTGTACGTACCTGTAACAGTGAGGTGCGTGTGTGTACGTACCTGTAACAGTGAGGTGCGTGTGTGTGTTACCTGTAACAGTGAGGTGCGTGTGTGTGTGTACCTGTAACAGTGAGGTGCGTGTGTGTGTACTGCAACAGCATCGGGTAACAGTGGTGTGTAAATGCGTACCTGTAACAGTGAGGTGTGTGTGTGTGTGTGTACGCATCTGTAACAGTGAGGTGCGTGTGGGTGTGTGTATCGTACCTGTAACAGTGAGGTGCGGTGTGTGTAACGCACCTGTAACAGTGAGGTGTGTGTGTGTGTGTACGCACCTGTAACAGTGAGGTGCGTGTGGTGTGTGTGTGTACGCATCCTGTAACAGTGAGGTGCGTGTGTGTATCGTATCCTGTAACAGTGAGGTGTGTGTGTGTGTTACAAACCTGTAACAGTGAGGTGTTGTGTGTGTGTGTGTGTGTGTGTGTGTGCGTAACGCATTTCTGTAACAGTGAGGTGTGTGTGTGTCTGTTTGTGTGTGTGTACGCATTCTGTAACAATGAGGTGTGTGTATCGTGTGTATACGTACCTGTAACAGTGAGGTGCGTGTGCGTACCTGTCAAACAGTGAGGTGCGGTGTGTGTGTATACGTACCTGGCAAACAGTGAGGTATGTGTGTGTACCTGTAACAGTGAGGTGTGTGTGTAACGTACTCGTAACAGTGAGGTGTGTGTGTACGTGCACTGTAACAGTGAGGTGTGTGTGTGTGTGTGTGTGTGTGTTACCAAATGAGGTGTGTGATAATGCGTGTGTGTGTGCACGTAGCTGTAACTGTGAGGTGCGTGGAATCTGTAACAGTAGAGCCGTGTGTGTATGTGCCTGTAACAGTGAGGTGCGTGTGTGTCTGTAACAGTGAGGTGCGTGTGTGCACGTACCTGTAACAGTGAGGTGTGTGTGTACGCACCTGTAACAGTGAGGTGTGTGTGTACGCACCTGTAACAGTGAGGTGTGTGTGTACGCACCTGTAACAGTGAGGTGTGTGTGTACGCACCTGTAACAGTGAGGTGTGTGTGTCGCACCTGTAACAGTGAGTGTGTGTGTGTGTACGCACCTGTAACAGTGAGGTGTGTGTGTACGTACCTGTAACAGTGAGGCGGTGTAGTACGTACCTGTAACATGAGGTGCGTGTGTACGACCTGTAACAGTGAGGTGTGTGTGTGTGTGTGTGTGTGTGTGTTACCTGTAACAATGAGGTGTGTGTATGCCTGTGTGTGTAACGTAGCTGTAACTGTGAGGTGCGTGTGTACCTGTAACCGTGAGGCGTGTGTGTGTGTGTGTGTGCCTGTAACAGTGAGGTGCGTGTGTGCCGTAACAGTGAGGTGCTGTGTGTGCACGCACCTGTAACAGTGAGGTGTGTTACGCACCTGTAACAGTGAGGTGTGTGCGTACGCTGCAACAGTGAGTGTAGCACTGTAACAGTGAGGTGTGTGTGCTACGCACCTGTAACAGTGAGGTGTGTGTGTACGCACCTGTAACAGTGAGGTGTGCGTGTGTGTGTACCACCTGTAACAGTGAGGTGTGTGTGTAACGCATCGTAACAGTGAGGTGCGTGGTAATGCACCTGTAACAGTGAGGTGCGTGTACGCACCTGTAACAGTGAGGTGTGTGTGTGTGTGTGTGTACGCACTGTAACAGTGGGTGTGTGTGTGTGTGTGTGCACGCGGTAACAGTGAGGTGTGTGTGTGTGTGTGTGTGTGTGACGTACCTGTAACAATGAGGTGTGTGCGTGTGTGTGTGTACAGTGAGCTGTAACTGTGAGGTGCGTGTGTGCCTGTAGCAGTGAGGTGCGTGTGTGCCTGTAACAGTGAGGTGCGTGTGTACCTGTAACAGTGAGGTGCGTGTGTGTTGTAAACGTATCTGTAACAGTGAGGTGCGGTAACCGTGTTTGTGTTTTTTTTTTTTTTTGTGTGTGTGTGTATACGTACCTGTAACAATGAGGTGTGGTGCGTGTGTGCGCCTGTGTGTACCCTGTAACAGTGAGGCGTGTGCGCGTGCGTGTGCGCCTGTGTAACCTGTAACAGTGTGGTGCGTGTGTACCGTGTAACAGTGTGTGTGTACCTGTAACAGTGAGGGTGCGCCTGTGTACCTACCTGTAACAGTGAGTGGCGCCTGTGTACCTACCTGTAACAGTGAGGTGCGCCTGTGCACCCATCACCTGTAACAGTGAGGTGCGCGGTGTGTGCGCTGTGCACCTACCTGTAACAGTGAGGTGCGCGTGTGCGCCTGTGTACCTACCTGTAACAGTGAGGTGCGCGTGTGCGCCTGTGTACCTACCTGTAACAGTGAGGTGCGCGTGTGCGCCTGTGTACCTGTAACAGTGAGGTGCGCGTGTGCGCCTGTGTACCTGTAACAGTGAGGTGCGTGTGTGCGCTGTGTGCCTGTAATAGCGTGAGGCGCGGTGTGTGCGCCTGTGTACCTGTAACAGTGAGGTGCGTGTGTGGCCTGTGTACCTGTAACAGTGAGGTGCGCTGGTGCGCCTGTGTACCTGTAACAGTGAGGCGTGTGTGTGCGTTGTGTACCTGTAACAGTGAGGTGCTGTGGTGCGCCTGTGTACCTGTAACAGTGAGGTGCGTTGCGCCTGTGTACCTGTAACAGTGAGGTGCGTGTGTAACGCACCTGCAACAGTGAGGTGCGTGTTCTCGCGCCTGTGTACCTGTAACAATGAGGTGCGTGTGTGTAACATTACCTGTAACAGTGAGGCGTGTGTGTGTGCGTGTACCTGTAACGTGAGGTGCGCGTGTAGTGTGTGCGTGTGTACCTGTAACAGTGAGGTGCGTGTAGGTAAGCGTGCGTGTACCTGTAACAGTGAGGTGCGTGTGTGTGCGTGCGTGTACCTGTAACAGTGAGGTGCGTGTGTGTGTGCGTCGTACCGTGTAACAGTGAGGTCGTGTGTGCGTGGCGTGTACCTGTAACAGTGAGGTGCGTGAGTGTGCGTGTAGCCCGTGTAACAGTGAGGTGCGTGTGTGCGTGCGTGTACCTGTAACAGTGAGGCGTGTGTGCGCGGCGCGGCACTGTAACAGTGAGGTGCGTGGTGCGCCTGTGTACCTGTAACAGTGAGGTGCGTGTGTGTGTACGTACCTGTAACAGTGAGGTGTGTGTGTGTGTACGTACCTGTAACAGTGAGGTGTGTGTGTGTACGTACCTGTAACAGTGAGGTGCGTGTGTGCGTGTGTACCTGTAACAGTGAGGAGCGTGTGTGTACGCATCCTGTAACAGTGAGGAGCGTGGCGCGTACCGCACCTGTAACAGTGAGGTGCGTGTGTGCGTGTGCGCCTGTGTACCTGTAACAGTGAGGTGCGTGGTGTGCGTGTGCGCTGTGTACCTGTAACAGTGAGGAGCTGTGCGTGGTATCGTACCTGTAACAGTGAGGTGTGTGTGTGTACGCATCTGTAACAGTGAGGTGTGTGGTAACGTACCTGTAACAGTGAGGTGCGTGTGTAACGTACACCTGTAACAGTGAGGTGCGTGTGTGTGCGTGTGTGTACCTGTAACAGTGAGGTGCGTGTGTGTGCGTGCGTGTACCTGTAACAGTGAGGTGCGTGTGTGTGCGTGCGTGTACCTGTAACAGTGAGGTGCGTGTGCGCCTGTGTACCTGTAACAGTGAGGTGCGTGTGTGTACGTACCTGTAACAGTGAGGTGCCTGTTTGCGTGTGCGCCTGTGTACCTGTAACAGTGAGGTGCGTGTGTGTACATACCTGTAACAGTGAGGTGTGTGTGTGTGCGTGTACCGTAATGTAACAGTGAGGTGTGTGTGTGCGCGTGCGTGTACCCGTGTAACAGTGAGGTGCGTGTTGTGCACGTGCGGCATACCTGTAACAGTGAGGTGCGTGGTGTTCGTATGCGTACCTGTAACAGTGAGGTCGTGTGTGTGTGCGCGTACCTGTAACAGTGAGGTGCGTGTGTGCGCGCCGTGTACCTGTAACAGTGAGGTGCGGTGTTTTACGTATGCCGTAACAGTGGGTGCGTGTTTGCGGTGTGCGCCTGTGTACCTGTAACAGTGAGGCGTGTGTGTACGTTACCTGTAACAGTGAGGCGTGTGTACGACACCTGTAACAGTGAGGTGCGTGTATACGTACCTGTAACAGTGAGGTGCGGTGTGTACCGTACCTGTAACAGTGAGGTGCGCGGTGTGTAACGTACCTGTAACAGTGAGGGCGTGTGTGCGTGGCGCCTGTGTACCTGTAACAGTGAGGTGCGTGTGCGCGCCTGTGTACCTGTAACAGTGAGAGCGCGTGCGTACGTACCTGTAACAGTGAGAGCGTGCGCGGTACGCATTCGTAACAGTGAGGTGCGTGCGTGTGCGCGCCTGTGTACCTGTAACAGTGAGGTGCGGTGTGCGTGTGCGCCTGTGTACCTGTAACAGTGAGGAGCGTGTGCGCGTATCGTATTCCTGTAACTGTGAGGAGCGTGCGGTAACGTACTGTAACTGTGAGGAGCGCGGCGTGTAATGCACCTGTAACTGTGAGGAGCGGTTGGCACGCATCCGTAATAGTGAGGTGCGTGCGTGTACGTACCTGTAACAGTGAGGTGCGTGTGTGCGTGTGCGCCTGTGTACCTGTAACAGTGAGGTGCGTGTGTGCGTGTGCGCCTGTGTACCTGTAACAGTGAGGAGCGTGCGGTAACGCACTGTAACTGTGAGGAGCGTGCGGTACTGCATTGTAACAGTGAGGTGCGCGGCGTATGCATCCTGTAACAGTGAGGTGCGGGTGGCGCGCCTGTGTACCTGTAACAGTGAGGAGCGTGCGTGTACGTACCTGTAACAGTGAGGAGCGTGCGTGTACGTACCTGTAACAGTGAGGAGCGTGCGTGTACGTACCTGTAACAGTGAGGAGCGTGCGTGTACGTACCTGTAACAGTGAGGAGCGTGCGTGTACGTACCTGTAACAGTGAGGAGCGTGCGTGTACGTACCTGTAACAGTGAGGTGCGTGCGTGTACGTACCTGTAACAGTGAGGTGCGGTGCGGTACGCGACTGTAACAGTGAGGAGCGTGCGTGTACGTACCTGTAACAGTGAGGTGCGTGCGTGTACGTACCTGTAACAGTGAGGTGCGTGTGTGCGCCTGTGTACCTGTAACAGTGAGGTGTGGCGCCTGTGTACCTGTAACAGTGAGGAGCGTGCGTTTATACGTACCTGTAACAGTGAGGAGCGCGTGCGTGCGTACCTGTAACAGTGAGAGAGCGGCGTACGTATTCTGTAACAGTGAGGAGCGGCGTGCGTAACGCACCTGTAACAGTGAGGAGCGTGCGTGTACGTACCTGTAACAGTGAGGAGCGTGTGTGTACGTACCTGTAACAGTGAGGTGTGTGCGTGTACACCTGTAACAGTGAGGTGTGTGTGTGTGTGTGTGTGTGTGTGCGTGTACCTGTAACAGTGAGGTGTGTGTGTGTACGTACCTATAACAGTGAGAACACTGCACTTCAAATGAACACCATAGCACTGCTCTTTTCTCTACCAGACATGATGCTGCTCTCAAAGTCAAGCCGCTGAATAAAAGTACTCGTACAGCAGCCACCTATTTATCCGCACTCGAAAGGTCCCAGTTGAGAACAGGCGAGGAGGCGGACCCAACACCAACGGCCCACAGTAAATCCCTTTTCCAAAAGAAACACAACACCACAGCTTTTCACCTGCTAGCGTCGTCTTCTTCCTCATTCTCTCTCTCTCTCTAAACACACACACACAAACATTATTAGTATTATCAGTACTAATGTTATGGTTCCGTTAGTTGCAGCAGTCGTAGAACACAATAATAAGGAACTTTGGGTAAAACATACATAGTAAAGAATACAACCAAACTCTCATCAGCGCAAGTTTAGAAAACGCCGTTGTGTTTGTAAAACATTGACGTTCCTTTAGAGCGCGTCCTTGGACTCAAGGCCCGTACACTAAACTCTCATGTCCACTGCAACTCACACACAGCAGCACAAGCCTTTCAGCGCATCACCTCCAGTGTCTGTGTTCACTTTGAAACCAGCCCACATTCTACCACACAAGTAGATCATTTCACTCATTAGGAGTGAGATAGTTACAGCGATGTGTAATGTCCAATAAGCTCAAAAAGAGTCGGATTCCTCACACTTTATTGCACTTGGCCAATCAAACAATTATGAACTGGGATTCTGATAGTTGTGCACCTTTAACTCATTAAGTAGAAAAATGAGGTCAGATATATAGACAACACCTTTCATTACGTTCACAACGTTCAATTGAGGTCATTATTAGTATTATAGTTATTACTATTAGTAGTAGTAGTAGTAGTAGTATTAGTAGTAGTAAAATATCTACAACCCATCTGTTTTAGGCGGCATTGTGTGTTGTGCTTGATGGAACATGACTGCCCTCGTGTGGCCAAACTCGGGAATGGCATTTTCCCAGAAGCATTATTCTGTTATTAAGCTTTTAAGGGCGGTGTTTGGAAGTCTATATTTGTAATAGTTAGTCAAAAGTGGGCTAAGAAGTATTAGATGATATGAAAATTCGCCTCTCGCTCACATCTCTCAACCCATATAGACTTATGTGACCTTTTTAAGTCAGCTGCTAAACTAATAATTATGTGCAGATGTAAAGTCTCCAAAAAATGCTAAAAACATTCTCTATTTGTGTGTGTATTTGTACTGTATATGTATTTCATACAGAAAGACGGTATACGTCTCATTACATTAACATTGTATCTTGAACATAGCAGTATATTTATCAACATAATAAAGTACACACATTATTTTGTAATATAATATCAACATTGTAATCTTCACTATTTCTGGATATTCTCGACTGAAAAAGAGAAAGCCATTGACGGAATGCATTAAGTAACATAGGAGCAGTGATGAGAATATAAATGTATTTCTTATGTTATTAGAAATTTCAAATATAAAGGTAATGTATAGCATACATTATTACATTACAACAATAATTATTATGAATGGGTTTAATAAGGAGTGAGAGAGAGAGAGAGAGAGAGAGAGAGATTAATAGTAATATATCATATTACCCAGAATACAGCTACTGGGAAATTGCCATTCACGAAGGTGGACACATGAGGGCAGTCAAGCTCCATCTAGCACCATCACCATAATAGGCATCACTGTTTCAGTGGCTTCACTAACGTTATTAGCCATCACCATCCATGTTACCTTACTGACAGATGCAGGACACAACACTACGCGTGTGCATGGAAAACACACAACATAATATACACACACACAACATAGGATTAAATCTACCCTTAAACCTTGATAAAGTGGACTTACCAGGCAGTTGTACGCCGTCGAAAAGTCCTATGGTCTCTTGCTCGCTGCAGAAAGAAGTGAAGAAAGAAGGAAGCTTCCAGGTCATGCATTTTTTAGACGGTCCCTAACTGAGTCCATTACTATAAGGCACTGATGATTTGTGCTTCCCAAAGCCCGTTTCTGCTTGCGGGCTTTAACAGGAGAAAATGTACAAATATATTCAGTCTTATTGCTTCTATGTGCACTCAATACACATTATTAAGACAATACACATTATGTTCTTTTTGTGTGTTTATTTCTTGAGAAATAGAACTGTCAATGTCGATATAAACCCAAGTTTAGCATGGTGCACTCTTACTAAACTGAGGAAAAGACTGTTTGTAATAAACTGGAACATATTTGAAAATGTTTCGTTGCGATGCAGTGTGCAGTACAGAAAAGATTCCCTCAGAGTTCCACTGTTAAACTACAAAACCTGCAAGTGTACATTTTAATACATACTCAACACTTACTCCCACTGAACGCAACCAATAACCAATAGGAGATCTCGTTTAAACAAGAAGTTCCCCTCGCCTCGCTACATCACGACACACTGTTACACTGTAGCGTTACAAACGTTTCTAATAAAAAAGTCAGAGCGAATTGGTTCATTTCCAGTGTGTAAGGTTATATATTAAAAGGATAAAAAGTTGTCTCTAGACAGCCAACAGGTCCATGTAATGTGAGTTACTATGATATTAATATAAATGTTAAACTATGAAAATAAAAATAAATGGTTTACAACACAAAGGCTGTATTCAAAAACTAAAACAATGATTGAACATTAACTTTACAGAATGTATGTATTTGTGCTCACCAGACAGATCTCAGGGAAATGTTTTCCCTCAGCTCGGTGTGCTCTGGGCGGCGTGTTTGTTCCAGAAAAGTTGCCAGATCAAGCGTAACGCACCAGCGCTTATAAATAGCTCGTTAAAAATATGCTTTTTTATATTATGCAGCGTCGTGGCACATATTAGACAACTGAAAAGCGAATGAAAATAAAATTAAAATAAAGACTGAGCTTCAAAACATAAAATTATGCTTATTAACATATTTTTGTTAATATAATAAAATTTATCATATTAATAAATATAATATAATTACTTATCATGAACGCTCTTCAAGTTAAGTCCTCTCTGACTCTAAAGGAGCCAATGAAATCTAAATGATCATGTAATTAATGGGAGAGACCAGGCAGGCCTAAAATGGTTCATTTCATTATCCATCCATCCATCCATCCATCCATCCATCCATCTTCTATACCGCTTATCCTTTTCTTCAGCCACCACATTGCCTAATGTGATGCTTTAATTTTAACTAATATAAATCTAGATTCTGTGCTAAATTTAGAGTGATGTTAAACAGTTTTCATATTCCAACAATAAAGACGTACATGAAAAAAGGTGTCTTTGTTTACCTCCATTCTGTATTTAATGTACATTTATGAGTGAAAAGTACAGAGTAAAAAGCATGTAGCTTCTTTACAATTCAGATGAATTATATAAACAACAATAACATCAAACAAAAAATGCATTGTTTTCTTTATTTTTTCTTCTTTAAGTTTACTGACATCTGTGGTGATGGTTAGGGTTAGGATGATGGTGAGAGTGGTGAGTAAATGAAAAGAAATCTAAAATCTACATCCATATTTTCTGCAACAGAACAATCCTAAAGAATCAAAATTTGTCAGAATTACCAACATATTCAGGTTGTCTCACATTCACACATCAAATTAGCAGTAGCTCTGATAAGTAAGGAAATATCTATTGTTTCTGTAAATTTTAGTACATAATCCTTTTCATTTTAATTAAAGAATTCAAATTGGCAAGTGTACTACAGAAATATTCAATTTGACGAATAGCTAAAGATTTAGAGTTCGCCTGCATCCATGATTCTATTTTCTAATGTAGCATTTTCTTTCTCCTTGTTAAACACCATTCCATCTGGTTGCACTCTCCATTTCACTGTGACGTTCTCTGTAATCCCATGATCCTTCAGTTTCTGTGTAATCTGAACAACAGAACAGAACATTTATCACTACATAATGCATGGATTAAAAGACTATTAATTTGTGAAATTAAAATTAAATTAAAGCATAGTGTATAGCTAATGTTTTACAGCCCGATGAAGACTAAGGTTCTGGCCGCAGTAATGAGGAACAGACTGTATATTATAATAGTGGAGGATGAAACCCACCTTCTCTAAAATGGCCGCCTTTACTGCAGGAACATTCACATCCTGACTGGACTTGACCTTCACTCTTACAATTTGTTTTTGTCCTGTGATTACTGGGAGGCAGTAATGCGCACACACACACACACAAAATCAAACATATCATCTTAAATTAGTGTAAAAAAAATAATAATAAATCAAGAGTATATAAAATGTTACCTCACCTGAGTAACAGTAGAAAGGTCTTATATCTGAGCATGGTGTATCATCAACTTCACCGTTATAGAATGATCCACAATTTTCATTCCCGTCATAATTATCTGGTTGTCCAGTTTCCCAGGTAACGGAGGTGAAGTTTGTCTGGTCTGACCACTTCCATGAATCTCTGAACAGACCAAACCAAGTTTCACTATAGACCATTGCTTTTATAAGTGAGTTTTCAGTTGCGTTTCTCGCACTGGCCAGGTCTGTATGATGCTGTCTGCAGTTGCTCTGTGCTTCATGCCATGTCATGAGATCAGGGATATAAATGTACCTGTTGTTGTCAGTGTACCTGTCTGTGAAAATATAAGAACGCATGGTTAATGCATCCTGAATATGCAAGTTACTCATGAGAGAAAGACAAATAGTTTGTAGAAAAAGTTGATTAAGCAACTGTTTGGAAGGACAAAAATGTCAATTATATAATTTGGTTAGAACTGAATAGAATTTGCTGAAATGTATAACCATAACCACAGCATAAACAGCTTGCTAGTTGCAAACACCCATGCCCAGAGATGACTGATATGCATAATTCAAAAAAGTCCAGAGCAAGAGAGTTACTTTCTACATTTACATTTACATTTATTCACTTAGCAGACGCTTTTATCCAAAGCGACTTACAAATGAGAAAAATTCAAGAAAAGAGAAAATAATTTCTAAGAGTATTAACAGGCCTAACATGCTCAGCTGAAATTGGCCAAAGGCATGCCACTAATGCCTGGTGGTCTCATCAAAAGAAGTTCTACATGCAGCTGTGGAGATCACTCTGCCAGAAACCTGCTGCCAGAGAAGGCTGCATGACCAACTGGGCTATCTGTGTGGCACCTGGCCTTCAAACTCTCCCTAGGATCACTGATGTTTTTGAGATGCATGTCATTGCCTTATGGCCATGGAAACTAGAACAGAATGCTAATTTTATAAACAACAATGTAGAATTTATTGTAATAATCTGGAATCCCTGGAGGTTATGTGGTGTTCGTACAGCTAGGGTTACTCAGAACTAGGGTAATTAAAACTTGTAACTCCTTTAGGGGGTGGATCAACTGTTTGTAAGATTTGCTGTTTATCTGGTTTAGCACTTTAGAGCAGACTTAATTTTTAAGACCAGTGATAGATTAATAACAGTTCATTTTGAATTTTTCATAAAACAGCCTTCTGTTCTAACAAAATGCCAACATGATGTTTCTCACCATCAAAACACACAGAGGGATTTATATCTGTACATGGTTTATCTAACCAAGCCACAGAGTCTGTCACAGCACACCCTTCATCTCCATACAGGTTATTGGGCTGCAACAAATCTATATCCCAATCCGTCATCCCTTCTAGTCTCTCATTTCCCATTGACCAGCGCCAGCTATTGATATCATTGTAGAGTCCGATCCAAGTACCAGAACTGAATTGTTGACTCTGTGCTACATTCTGAAGTTGGACCATGTCATCTGTGGTTTCAATGGTGGCCAGGTCAGTGTGTGTGGTTCGGCAGTACGCCCGAGCATCACTCCAGTTTCTCCCTTGCTGGATCAGAACATATTTACGAAGGACAGGCAGGACGATGGGGACGACTCCTGTGGAGGAGAGGGTTTGTTTTGTATATAAGATATTAAAAATATCGAACTATACTGATGCCTGTCTATATTTTTCTGGAGAGGTTTGAAAAAAGAAAATAATTATATTTGTATAATATTCTGATTCTTTTTGCTAGAGAGGCCCCCTACAGTATGACAACCCCCTCTCTCTCTCTCTCATTTCTCACCTGTGAAAAACAGAAGTATGAACAGGTTCTTCATCACTGAGGTGTAGTTGAAGAACACACTAAGAAATAAGAAATATGATGAACATCCCTGAGCAGTCTTAATTACAATGTCTCACTGCAAGTTTAATACAAATGATAAATATTTAATAACAACATTTAAACATTTAGACAACATTTAAACATCATAAGCAAAAATAAACTAGAGACAACAAAAATATATCTGATGTCCCAAGCTGTATAGGATAGAATACTTCTGCTTAATACATAGCAGAAAATATTTGAAAAAACTAATATTAAATATTGGAAGGAATTTACAAACACTCAGTTTGTTTTTGGTCTGTTTTTATATATCAGTTAATCTTTTATGAATTTACAGATGAAATTCAGGACACAAAACTATTTATCTTGAATATAGTCTATATATATATATATATATATATATATATATTTTTATTTATTTATTAATTAATTCAAGTAGTAAAAATCCATAAAAACAGTTTTTTCTGTAAATATGATAATTCATGCAGTAGAGGACTACACTTCCACTTCAGTAATTCTAAATAATTGGTTCTCATCTTGGCTTTGTGCTTTGTAGTGACGGGTTGTTGGCGAATGAGTCTTTGAACTCTGAACTGGCTTGTTTAGGTGAACATTTGATACAGCTTATGAATCTTCTTCAGATTGTACTTTAATGAAAGTTAAGCTCAAATGCAGCAGCATCACAATAATATTAATGTCATTGCTTACTGTATTTGTATTAGCACTGTATCATTATTATTGTGTCCGATTGTCAGGGTCAGGGATGATACAGATCATAAACTGTGTGGGGTTAAAGCACAAAGCTCCTGTAAGATCCTCCTAGTCTGGTCTGGTCGAAAATCCCAAATGCCTTTTTCATTAATTTCTTGATCAAAGATATGGGGCTGTATTTTCAGTAGGTGGTGATGCCAGTTAAAAGAGAATAACCCACATATGGAACCCACAAACTCAACTGTTCCTACCTAATTTATTTCAAATTGTCTTTTTAAAATTTAGCACTTTCACATATTGCAAAAACATCTATTTAATAAATACATTTAAATAGGCTGTGTGTGTGTGTGTGTGTGTGTGAGAGAGAGAGACAGAGAGAGAGAGAGAGCAAGATCAGCATCACATTCAATATAAACATAACTTTTTCTTAACAGTTTCTAACAATTAAGAAATCACGCTAAATGAACCCATACACATGACAATATAAATGAAACTTGTATAAAATATGACTTGAGGTGGAATTGAGCAAAACTTTATGTATGAAGTATAAACAAATGTTCTACTCACCACAGACTGTGACAGTCAGTTCGTTATATTAGTGATAGAAACGTGAGGCTGGATGATGTTCCTACACTTCACTGGCTCTGCTTACGTCTAACACATCTACAAAACATGAACAAAGCGTACAAATGGGAGGAAGTTAATTTCCTGCTTTCACTGAATGTTCTGTTCTAAGTATTGCTTTGTTATTCGTTTTCAGCATGATTACAATCTAAAACACTTAAGCAAACTAACTATTTATGCAAATTTGCCTTTGCATTAATGAGTCTGAAACTTCTTCCATTAGCATGCAGGGGAACGATAATTTGGTGGAGCTTTTCAGCATTTAAACAAAACCTGTGGACTCAAACCTTTTTATTTGAATGGAAGTGATGAGAATAAACATCTTATAGTAGGCCAATATATTAACTGTACAATTAATTGTATTAATTGTTTTATTATTACTAATGTTGCACTTTTATCTTAATCTGCTTTTTGCAGCTTTCACAATAATGGTTTACATTCTGTTGTTCAGAACATGCACACAGAAAAAACAGACTATGAATAATACTGATATAATATTGTTTATTCCTCTAGATATAATTGAGGATGAGGAAGAATATTTATGAGCACAGGAACAATGTTTGAGCTTTGAGGATTGCTCAGATAACGAGTACATTCTTATCTGTCCATCCATCCATCTTCTACCGCTTACTCCTTCTTCAGGGTTGCAGGGGAACCTGGATCCTATCCCAGGGAACATCAGGCACAAGGTGGGGTACACCCTGGACAGGGTGCCAGTGAGTACATTCTTATCTCTAATGAAAATAAAACTGGTATTCCAGTGAGAGGGAGGGACTGATTTAGAAAATTGGAAATTAGATTTTTTTTGTTGTTGTTGAAAAATAGCCTTAATATGTGTTCATGTCATTTAAAGTGATTAAACACGTCACCTGTCAATGACACTTTCTCATCCAGACTGTTGGATTCTCTCAGTCTCAGGAGTAATTTAATTCTCCTGCTCTTCAGTTTAATCTCTTACTGATCATTTTTTCATAATAATCTCCAGACTTTACTCTCAAACAGAAAATAAACCGCTTCTTTTAGAATATATTTTTATAATAAAATAAATTTTTACAATCTATACAATTTTACAAAAGTGATTTTTAGCATACAGTCACCTACAAAAGTATTGGAACAGCAAGGCCAGTTCTGTTGTTTTCATTATACATTGACGACATTTGGGTTCAACATCGAAAGATGTCATTTCCTGATATTTACATTTAGACGTATTAAACAACTTAGAACATGCCAGCTTTGGTTTGAACCCACCCATTTTTTCAAGTGATCAAAAAATATTGGAACATGTGAATGACAGGTGTTTCTTGTTGTCTAGGTGTGTCCTGTTAAATTGATTGTTTAAACAATGAACAGCTCTGAATATCAACTCTTAGTTTGAGCCCTGGGTTTCACCAGTGAAGACTGCATTTGTTTTTAAAAATCATACACCAACATGATGATCGCAGAGATTTAATACTGTGTTCCAATGCGTTCAGTAGTAACAAAAAATAAAATTTTTTTGTTTTTGTTTTCGTTGTGGGAGGGGAGGGTCAAAAAAAAAAAATTTTTTTTGTTGTGTCTTGTTTTTTTTTTTTTTTTGCCTTAGCTTACAGCAACAAAAAACAAATAAAACACATAATAGAAAACAGAGAAACAACAATGTAAAATAGAATAAGTTCAAAGAACAGTAGAATAAGATGAAAAAATAGAGATCATAAGTCATAAAAAATAAATAAGATTTAAAAAAAAAAAAAAAAAAAGAAAGGGGGTTTGGTTTTTTTTTTAAAAGTTGTAAAAAAAAAAAAAAAAAAAAAAGAAGATAAAAAGAAGAATGAAATGTGGGGGGGTTTTTTTAAAAGCAGAAAAAAAAAAAAATAATTTAAAAATATAGTTTGTGTTTCCTAAAGATTAGATTTAGCATAAAGCTTGTGTGTGTGTGTGTGTGTGTGTGTGTGTTTAGGTGCATAATAACAGACAGATTAATAAATGGAGCTTACGGCCTTATCATAACTAAACACAACATGAACACAGTAAACTGTTTTAAAAGTCCAGGTTTAAAAAATACCTTTTTTTTTTTTTACCCCTGTAGACAAAAGTCCCACAAAGCAATTAAAGACTGTAAAGTATAAAAATAAAAGAAGGCTTAAGGCACAGGAGAGAAGTATGGCTGACTCAGTGTGCTCTTTATATTATATTATTATTTTTATATATATATATATATATATATATATATATATATATATATATATATATATATATATATATATATATATATATATATATATATATATATAGTGGTGATATTTACAGCTGAGTCAGAGAGTGAGAGAGAAAGAGATCTGCTGTTTTGGGACCAAGTTGCCACGACATCTTCAGATAATGTCTAACAATATGCCTTGCATAAAAGTCAGCTGCTGTGAAAAGGCCAACGTCACTAACAGAGTCAACACCATGGAGCTTTTCTGCTGGTGTGAATGCGTTATATAACGCACACCTTACTCCTTTGAGCTGCATCTCAGCTGTAAAGGTCAGGACACGAAGCTAGTGTTAGATGGCGTGGAACTGAGGGTTCGGCTCAGTGTTAATGAAGCATTAGCCAATTAGGTGACTCCAACACAAACCACTTTTAAACATATTTATCTACGTTCATAGTTGTCAGGGTGACGTGATGTAGGAGTCTTTTTTCTATCTAAAACACACACACACACACACACACACAGCACTGTTCTCCTGTTGTTATGAATAATTCTCATTTTACTGGAATGGATTTTTAAAATTTATTATTATTATTATTAATAATAATGCGGCAGTCTTGGATTTCCATACATAACATTTACACAATATACTTAGCGACTTTAACAGACATGTTAGGGTTAGGCCTATTGTGACCATTTTAATTATTTAGCTTATAGTGATTGTAATTCTACAATTACACAAGAAATCAGGCATAACATTAAATAGAAAAGACAAAGCAAGAGCATTAAAAAAGAAAGCACACTGATGTAGTACCATGCTCAACTGGACCAAAACCTACTCGTAACTGGGTTCTGAAGTCTACAGAAGGCTATGTTACTGTGGCAGGCAGCGAACTCAAGCTGGAAAATCATTTCCATTCTACCAATTTTCTCCATGATGCCAGGGATGTTATATAGCTCTGCACGCACACACACACACACACACACACACACACACACACACACACACACACAAGACAATCTAAGAGAAGGCATCACAATGGTATTGACTGCAAAATACAGGAAGGAACTCAGGATTCACTTGATCAGGAAAACAAATCAGAGGCGGCGAAACATGACTTTAGAGGTAGAAAGAACAACAACAATAATAATAATAATAATAATAATAGTAATACCAGAACTTCATCTATTAAATCAAAATAAATCACTTGGACTTTTCTGAAATATGTTACAAGTTAGCAAACAAAAAAAATCTTAATTATTTCACACTTTGTAGACTTTTACAGTAGTTATTCTACCCTAATACAATAAGTGCAGTAAATTATTCAGAGTAAGATGAATTTCTTCATGGTGACCCTCAAGCACCAGGTTTTGCCACTCCTGATTTAAAATATTGCTTATCAAAGAAGACGCTAGCGATATAACTGCACAGAGACACAAATACAGTATTAACAGCAGCCAAACAGCTTTATGTAGCAGCTCAGACCCTGAATTAAAAGTAATACAGCAGCTATTCAAAATGTTCCGCATTTCTGTAGACAGCACTGAAGTCCTGTATTCCGAATGCAACACTAGTGTGTGTCTGAACAGTCCTGTGCATTTCCATCTGCTAATTAAAAATATATGTTGTCATGCACAGAACAGGTTTAAGTCATCACACTTCACTGAGACACTAGACAGAAGGGTGCACACTCCAGGCCTGAAGTCTACTCACCTGCTCTAACACACCTGTAGAGCTTTTCCACTGAACAAACCCCAACCAGTGAGCTTTTCCACAAAGCTAGCTAATAAAAGTGGAGATTATATGAAATACTTGGTTTAGTGTAACAGGTCAGTCCAGGCTCACTGAGTTAAATCAGTAAAATTCAGGTACAAATTATTTCACTAATTCAAGCTGGAATCGCTCAGTTGAGGTCGACATGATATGTAATCCGAATAAACAGTGGAGTGAATATATGATGATATGGCAATGAATGATAGAGCTGCTTTATTCACTCCAGCTGTACAACCACTTATAATTCAATTATATGACAAGTATTAAAACATTATTGCAAATTAAATGCCAATTAACAGAGCTCCAGGAGCATCATGTCAGAAATATATGACATAATAAATATATACACAATTAAAACAAACAAAATAATATAAGAACAATTAAATTGGTCCTATAAACTTGATCAAGTAAAAAGTACAAGTATTTAACTATAGACAAAGTGACATAACTGAGGGGTTTCTTAAACTATAATTTAAGGCCAGCTTTTTATTTAGCGCACTGTGTTCACTGTGTTTTTTTTTTTTTATTCTGACTTTTACTTAATCTTTTCATCATTACCTTCAGAAAAGATTTATTTGGAATTAGGAAAACTACTGAAGATTTTCCTAAACTGTGTTATTGTTGCTGTAAGAAATTAATTACAGAATTTTACTCAGAGCACCGAGTCTACTGTGACAGTTTCTACACTACTTAAGATTTTTGTACTACAGCTAAATACACTAATAAGGATAATTCTCTGACCAATCGATGGCCTGCGTTACTTATAGCCCTACCCACATGTCCTGCTTTAGCCTGGGTGACACCTCTGCAAGAAAGGTAACCAAATTCAGCACTGGCATTTGGGTCGCGTAGTTCAGTGGAAAAGCCTTATTACTGAACCTGAATTGCAAATACTGAACCAGGTTTAACAAGTGCGTTAGCTCAAGGAATCCACTAAACTCTCCCGAACAGAGTGCCTCGCCCTGACGTACAGGGCTCATATGTCTTTTGCATCTGGTTTGAGATTCAAGTCAGTCATTCTATAATTAGTTCAGCGTCTCAGGAAGTATAATAATATATAACAAATGAAAGAAAAGTGACAACCATGGATCCATGTTTGAAAATGATTAATATAGAAGGGTCTAAGATGATGCAACATTTAATGTCTGCTGTTAAAAAGGCCATCAATAACATCCTTATATGGATGAAGTGCTACCACTAAAATGGGTTGTCAAATATTGACAGCAGCTAGTCTCTTTTGGAAAACTAGCTTAATACGTAGAACTTCAGCTACATGTAAAAGGCTTTAGATACATTCAGATAAGTCTTAGATGATGAGCAAAAAAAATTTTTGTGTGCGAGATCGTAATGTCTTTTTGTCCATCTATTCTACTTCCAAATGGGCTTGAGAATCCTGCCACTGGTGGAGTCTCTTATCAGGAAGGATTTCTCTGAGAAACTGCTACCCTTTCGGGATTGCTCCTGCCCAGTCTGTGGTGGGGGTGTGTCCGTCTGTAAAGTGTTTCGACCAGAGGCCCGGACACTCTGAACCCTCCTTAAAGATCCAGCTGGTTCACCCTGGGCAGAGTGTCCACTAGATACAGAGTTTGCCTTACTTCCAGAAGGCACCTTCAGCGAGGAAGTTCTTGATAAGGTTGAGCTCTTTAACAGAGTCCCTGGTACAGGCTGTGTGACCAAGTCCTTTGTGGTTCTAGAAGAGAAAGCAATAGTGTTGCGAGCAAAGCTTGGCAGGGCTGAGGCAGACTTCCGGGCATGGGTTGGTGTTTGAGGAGCACTAGCATCAGATACAGCCTGAGCCTGTGCCAAGGCTCTCATGGTAGAGCGACACATTTTCTCTTCTACTGGAGGTCTGGGGATATTGCGGACAGGTTTGGCAGTTGGTTTCTTTATGGAAGGCCTATGTGTAGTGGGATCTTGAGCCAGCTGAGAACCTGCAACACTTGTGGTTGTACCTCTTTCTGCCTTGGACACTGGAGGAAGGCTAGAATGGCGTGCTGGTCTACCCTGCTTGTCACCCTTTCTTGCAGGCATGCTCTGGTCACGTAGTGGACGTCTTGGTTCTGTGTTCTTATGCACAAAAGATTTCTCTACTCTCTTAGCATTGCTGCCAGAACGACTTGCCTTGGTGATTGGTACCACTTTGCGCAAGTGTCTGGTCTCAGTTGGTGTAAGGGTTCTTGCAGGACGTTCTCTTCGAGTAACAGCAGGTTTAGATGGTATCTTAGTTTTCAGGTTGGCTGGATTGGAACTACATATCTGCACTGCTTTTTCACCCACCTTTCTACCTTCTGCCATGTCACAGCTGTCGCTGTCTGCCTCATCTGTGGTAATAGATGGAGTAATTGGGTGCTCTTCTGCTGGTTTCCCTTCAAATGGTTCATCAGCAGATGCTGACACAGATGGATCATTGGTGGACAAAGACTCAAAGTTGGAAGAAAGCGAACTAAGGTCTTGAAGGAGATTTTGGAAGTTGCTTTCCTGTGGTTTTATGTCAAGGTGAGACCCTTCTTTAAAGATAGGGACACTCTCTAGTTCTGAGAAGTCTAATATAACAGAACAATCGGTTTCTGTACAGTCCAGAATGTAAGGATTAGCTTTCTTATTGGACAACAAGGGGTCAAGAGGCAATGGTGTGTCACATGTTGTTGAGGAGACAGTGCTGTTTTCCTCTTCCTCCTCTCTCTGAGAAATTATTTTAGTGTCGTACACTGGCCCTGATTGTGGTGCTTCCTCAGATCCCCTACTAGATGGAGGGGTGTCTAGAAAAGTTGTTTTAAGAATGTCTCTTTCCTTCTCTACATCGGTCACAGCAATATCTCCTTGGTTATCCAGTGGTGTGTAACTGCTATTATTATTATCTTTAGGATATGATAGCTCAAAGGGCTGAGGCCCAGACACCAATGTGTGTTTTTCTACACTAACATTCATGTGTCCAACATCGTGATATTTCTCCATCCAGTTCCTGTTGTGACCTAGCTGAGAAGAATGTATACCTTCAGAAACAGCTGCATAATTATTATTACTGTAAACATCAATCTCCCTAGTATAGCTCGACACTGAGCGTCTAGCCAGGGGGCTGACTGGTTCAGTCTCTGCCGTTGGGGAAGTTACCAGCTTCTCATGATGGAGTTTCTTTTGAGGCCCCAGCTCTCGGTTATCATCTGCCGTGGTCAACCAGGCTATGGTTCTTCTTTGGTGAGGACGTCCTGACCGTGGAAGGCTGCTGAATTTAGTGATGTCGGCCGCAGGAGACCCAGAAAACAGCTCCAGGTAGCCACGGAGGTTGCGCTCGGTTGTTGTGTGGCGGTAACGGCGGGCGCTTGCAGACCGTTCCAGTGGACTGTGGGGACTGTGAGGTCGGGGATGCAGCAAGAAGTCTAGGAGGCCGTCCTTCGTGAGAATGTCCACATCATTTTCACTGCTGCTGCGGCCAAAATTACCACCGCCGCTCTGATCCCCGCTGGCAGCAGCCCAGGCAACGCGCCTTTCTTCCAGCTCGCGGAGACGCTGCTGCCTGGCAGCTTCTTTCAACTCTCTATCTAGATTGTCCTAACCAAGAGATGGAGGCGACAAGATGAATACAAATACAGCAATATGATGCAATTATTTCTACAAGTACAACACATTTTCAGGGATAATTTTTCCATTGTAGCTTTCTGAGAAACAATTATGCAGGATACATGAATTTTTAAATCTCTGAATCTCTAAATTAAAAACTGTAACTTCATGTAGTTACGATCATTTGTGGTTTTTTGTTTGTTAAACTCAAATGTGTAAACATTCTGTACAGACTATTTTGGGTCCTAAGAAGGACATCATCAGGCATCATGTATATACCTTCACAGCTTTCTCAAACTTGAGACAGAAGTCTTGGAAGATCCTGAAGCACTCGTCGAGTTTGAACGTGTCTTTGTCTTCACAGAAGAAATCAATAAGAACATTGCCCTCCTTGCGCAGGTCCAGCCTGCGTTGTTTCAGGTCCTGAAGAGTTTGTGTTGAACTCTAATGGGCAAATAAACAAATCATAAGCCGAACAGATTCACAAACACCACATCTGACTGGAAATTTGGGTATAAAATCCCACAATTATACAAAAACCTGAGCGGGGAAATCTCAAACATAACGCCTACACTAGGTCAGATTGCTACCATAATCTTTCACTTATAAATCAGATCACACAGCTATAATCAGCAAACATCTTTCATGTACTAAATCTTAAATACAGTTCCATATTTTCCTGTATTCATAACTTACAAAGAAGTAAGACAACCCACCTCACTTTATTCAGAGGCTTGCTTATGTGTATATTTCACATTTAATCCTCATGTGATGCCTTAAATACATTTCCTCATCTCAGGTTTATGTGCTGAAATTGTAATCAAATTGGTGGACTTGGGCCACTCCTAACCTGCACAAATGGATTCAACTGCAGAAGCAGCTCAGCATTATCCTGAATCTTCTCCTCAAGAGCCTGCATCCTGACACTGAGCGAGGAGAATTCTGCTTCTATGTTTTCCACTGAGATCCTACAGGAATAAAGCACAGAGACAGGAAGTGTGTTAATCTACAATACACCGTGATGATGAGAACAGTGCAGATTACATTACAGCGTTTGGCAGACAATTACAATTATCTCATGTAAACATCTGAGCAGCTGAGGGTTAAGGGCCTTGCTCAAGGGGCCATCAGTGGCAGCTTGGCAGTGCTGGGATTTGAACTCACAACTTTCCAGTCAATAGTCCAACGTCTTACCCGCTGAGCTACCACTTCCCTAGCATCCGGATCTTCTGCCACTTTCAGGGTTTAATAAGGAAGAAGAAAAACTATAATAATGTCTGTGGAGAGAATCTTATGAGGTGGGCTTCTATCAAAAATATGCTCAAGAGGTGGTGTTTACCACACACACACACACACACACACACACTCCGACATTACCTTGCAGCACTCTGTACATGTGTTAGCTTCTCTGGGAACTTCAGCAGATTCTCATCTTTCTTCTGTGCTTCCTGTTTGAAAGGAAAGAATATTAAACAAAAGTTGGAAATTTTAGGTAACGATCAATGAGGACTTCACAAAAACACTTGCCAAGGCCACGAAATGGAGCAGGTTCATGCCCGGTTTGTTGGCTTTGGTATCTGCTAGTGAGAGGAGTGAGGAGAGCTTGAAGCCCACAGCATTTCCAGCGTAACCTCCCTGTGGAAAATCACACATCACTCAACATGTCAGTGGATTTAAGCTTTTAGACCTCATTGGCCATTTGTGCTGTTAGTCCAGCTGAACTCAGATCTCATCATTATTAATCAAACGAGTTCAACAGAATTTACAGATCTGTGTACACACACAGTCCAGAATCGATGGAGTGTGGAGCTTCTTACCTGGTTCATGATGTTTCCAGCTTGGAGGACTAGGTGCAGGATGGCGTGAAGTTCTTCACACGTCATTAGCTCTATTAGTGAAGTTAACAAAAATTCAATGAGCAAAGAAACATTTATTTGACATTATTTGATAGGAGTGGTGCTGGTTCAATACGGCTCTGTGCTGGATTACATCCTCTCATTTATTATTCGCTGTGGAGAAAAACATCTGCCAGACAAACACATCTGGATGCAAATAGCCCTCATGTGGGACTACAGTGTGATATTTATCAGTTTTGGACTGTATGATATCTCTGAAAACAAACTTTACACACTGGATCACATTTGCCAAAATGAGAAATATATAAACGTCTCAATAATAAATACGTTATACACAAAAAATTATATAGAAAATTCTCCATATTTTAATATTTCTTTAATTAATTTACTTATATATGTATTCTTCAGTGTGTGCAGTTTGTGTATAGCTGCAAAGTGTTTTGGAAAATTAATATACATCCTCACACACACACACACACGAATTGATCTGAGCTGAGGTTTGGCTCGACACAACGCTGTGTATCACTTTACATTTGTGGATGTGGGACACCTGTGTGTGAGTGTGTGTGTGTGTGAGTGTGTGTGTGTGTGGTGTGTGTGTGAGTGTGTGTGTGTGTGAGTGTGTGTGTGAGTGTGTGTGTGTGTGTGGAGTGTGTGTGTGTGAGTGTGTGTGTGAGTGTGTGTGTGTGTGTGCAGTGAGTGTAGTTTGTAGTGTGTGTGTGTGTGTTGTGAGTGTGTGTGTGTGTGTGTGTGAGTGTGTGTGTGTGTGTGTGTGTGTGAGTGTGTGGTGTGTGTGTGTGTGTGTGTGAGTGAGTGTGTGAGTGAGGTGTGTAGTGTGTGTGTGTTGTGTGTGTGTGTGTGTGAGTGTGTGAGTGTGTGTGTGTGTGAGTGTGTGTGTGTGTGTGTGTGAGTGTGTGTGTGTGGTGTGGTGTGTGTGTGTGTGTAGGTGTTTTGTGTGAGTGTGTAGTTGTGTGTGTGGTGTGTAGTGTGTGTGTGTTGGTGTGTGAGTGTGTGTGTGTGTGAGTGTGTGGTGTGTGTGTGTGTGTAGGTGAGTAGTAGTGTGGTGTGTGGTGTGTGAGTGTGTGTTGTGAGTGTGTGTGTGAGTGTGTAGTGTGTGTGTGTGTGTGTGAGAGTGTGTGTGTGTGTAGTGTGTAGTGTGTGTGTGTGGTGTGTGTGAGAGTGTGTGTGTGTGTGAGTGTGTAGTGTGTGTGTGTGTGCATGGCTTACCTTCTGTGGCCAAGCGTACAATATTAAGCTCTCGACTCAATGCTGAACAAGATGGAGAGAACTCCTCCTGCAGGACCATGGCCTCGATTCGCACGTCAAAACTAGAACACACACACACACACACACACACACACACACACACACGCACAGAGTCTACCACTGCTATTTTTTACTCAGGTATTTATTCATGTTAGCATCATATACAGTTACAGTGATCCACGAAGCTGTGTGAGCTGCTACAGAACATTCAACACATCACAGTGAATGAGGAGTGTGTGTGTGTGTGTGTGTGTGTGTGTGTATCTTACCATGGTACCTGGATCAGCAAAAACATGAAAGAATCCACCATGCTGAGCTTTGTTGGATCTCCTTTAAATTCCCGCAACTTTCTGATCTACACATCAGTGAAGCAACAGAACAAAAGTGTTTTATTACTCGAACACTCTTACAGCTGTGAGGTGAGTTTTCATCATCATCATCATCATCATTATTATTATTATTATTATTATTATTTATTATCATCATCATCACTATTTATTACTATTATCATTATTATTATCATCATTATCATTATTAATATTAATATCATTATCATTATTATTTATTATTATTATCATCATTATCATTATTAATATTTATTATCATCATCATCACTATTTATTACTATTATCATTATTATTATCATCATTATCATTATTAATATTAATATCATTATCATTATTATTATTTATTATTATTATTATTATTATTATTATTATTATTATTATTATTATCATTATTATTGTTGTGTGTTTTTTCACCTCTTCTTCCTCAGGCAGCAGTTTCAGCAGCTCTTTCAGAGGCTCCAGTCGGAACTGCGTACTGTTCCCCAGCCGGATGTCTTCCACTACAGCCTGATTAGACCTGAGGGACACAAAGTCCTGTCTGATAAAAAGCATCAACAATCTACATTCATCCTCTTAAGGAACACACACACACACACACACACACACACACACACACACACACACACACGCATTCACACACTTACTTCTTGAACTGTTTGAGGAAAATACCCATGTTCATCCCTCTCTTTGAGTCTAAAATGCTGATCTGCAGGAAGAGTATAAAATTCTATTAAATTCAGTTTTATTTGTGTGGCGTTTTTAACAATGGACTCAAAGAAGTTTTACAGAAATATATAAACACAGGATACACACGTCAGTATTACATATAACAGCTAGAGGGCACTATCACAGCAGAGTCATTTCATCCTAATGTAGAAAATCGTCATCAACAGGTATGACCAGGATTTCTCAGGTGTGTGTGTGTGTGTGTGTGTGTGTGTTGACATAAGAGCAGCTCACATGTCATGATGTGTGGAATTACATCTGAGTGCTAAACAATAGGAGTGGAAGCATCGTTATCACCGAGTGACTTACAGAGCTAAATAAATGTCATGCTACTATAGCAACCATGTCACCATAGTAACCATGACACAGTGAAACACTGTGGGTCGCGTCGATGTCCAAACCTTCACTGGTGTTTGTAAAACAAACATATTGCTACATATTTAATGTTGGGTGTGTCTCTCTCTCTGTGTGTGTGTGTGTGTGTGTGTGTGTGTGTGTGTTCAGTATGAGAAATAACGCAAACACCACTGAACACTTTCCAGTTTCTATCAGATGTTGGCTCAGGGTTTTTATTGCAGCTTTACATTAGAAGCGTAGACTTTAAACTATTACCAAATCTTTTCCTGTGAAATCAGAACACAATAACATTTAAAGATGTGACGTATAAATGTTTAACTCCTTTTAAAAGGCAGCTTCTCTGGTTATATACGTTAGGGTGTTTGTCTTAAATGAAAAGAATTTAATTTAAAATGAAGACATTTTTCCATGTAATACAGAAAGATTCTCAGAACGTCTGTATAAATCTGATTTGGGGGCGGAGCTATGTATTAGCTCAGTTAACGATATTAGGCTATCACAGACAGCAGGAGGACATGGGGACGTTTCCTAATTTGCATACTCATATATATTGACATTGGTTTTAATGAGGGTGGAGGTGTAGAGATGAGCTCAGATCATTGTCATTAATTTTTCAGGCATTAAAGCATTTGTTTGTCTGTTCTCTAGATCAGTAGTCACCAACCCTGCTCCTGGAGGTCTACCTTCCTGAAGACTTTAATTCCAAACATAATCGTTCCCACCTGACCATCTAATCATTGCCTTAAGAAGTTCTTGATCAGCTAAAACAGGTGTGTTGGATTAGGGTTGGAGATGAAACCTGCAGGAGGGTGGAGTTCCAGGAAGAGGGTTGGTGTCCACTGATCTATGGGTTATTTTTAATAAAGATCGTATAGAGACACACTGGACATAATGGACGTTGACTGATGTTCTACATGGTGTTTGTGTGCATTAATTATTCATTTAATCTTTGGCATTGCAGAAATCTGGCCATCTGTGTGCTAAAACTAGGCCATGCTGTTACAGTTAGGAATTTCCTCAATCTTCAGAGACCTGAAAAAAAAAACTTAACGTTCCAGAAACAATAAAACACAGACCTGTTTCTCTCCAACGTCTCAGAACCTG
>CM022778.1:167500-172500 GCA_012411365.1 Ameiurus melas | reverse complement strand
ACTAACATAATAACAATAATAATAACAGTAACAACAATAATAATAATAATGATAATGATGGGGGAATAAAGCAAAAGCTGTGTTTACAAATTGCTTGGGCTGTAATGTAAAGTACACAATGTAATGGGGCAGTGGGGGCTTGCTGGTTAAGGCTCTGGGTTACTGATCAGAAGGTCGGGGGTTCGAGTCCCAGCACTGCCAAGCTGCCACTGTTTGGCCCTTGAGCAAGGGTCTTAACCCTCTCTACTCCAGGGGGCGCTGCATCATGACTGACCCTGCACTCTGACCCCAACTTCCTGACATGGTGGGGTATGCGAAGAAAAGCGTTTCACTGTGCTGTAATGTAGACGTGACCAAAAGAGACTCGTTATCATCATCATTATTTTCATGTGAACCTGAGAGATTTTATCGGAGAGGAATGGGTTAACACACACACACACACACACACACACCTGTCCATCATCTTTGCTGCAATGTCACACACTTGATGCAGAAATACTTAAGGTGTCCAATTTGGATGAGATGAAATGAGATTGTTCGATTGTTTATACACTTTATATCAGATTCACAACAGGGTTAAGAAACACTGACGTGGAAATTCTGCGTTAATCCCAGTATTCCATATTCATTCCATATTCAGCCAGAACATTAAAACCACTGACGGGTGAAGTGAATAATGTTGATGATGACGTTACAGTGGCACATGTAAAGGGTTGGGATTTATTTATTAGGTAGCGGGTGAACAGTCAGTTCTCGAAGTTGACGTGTTGGATGGAGGAAAAATGGGCAAGCGTAAGGATCTGAATTGTGTCTTAATCACACTCTTATTACTCTGATCTTTTCACCTGCACTTTAATAAACACTTCACTTTAAATAATCAATAGAATACACAGCCTCTGCAATACCTGCCCCTGATGAGCGCGTTAATATAAACCTGTGATTTGCACCTGTTATAGAAAACTAATCAACACTTTCTGACCAATCACAATGCTGAATTTAAATGTGCAGTGGTTGAAATTAACAAATGAATCTTTGCTCATCATCCCATCATTTACAACAAACACAAACTGAACTGTGAAAGCTCTTTCCTTCGGTGTGATCTTTTTCATCACAGTGCTGCTGAAATCTGATTGGTCTAAAAGTGTCAATTAACTTTCTGTGATGAGGATTTAATAATGATTACAGAGTACAATCCTGATACAGTGAAACAGGTTATAATGCCTAATCATTTATTAGAAGGTCTATCTCTCGCACGTCCCTATCACAAGCATGTTCTCCAGCACGTGTTTGGTTCTGATGAGTTCTGATCCGTACTTCAGTGAACTCAGACTGAACAACAGAAATGCAGATTTGATCTGAGCTCTAGTAGAAACGGGAACTTCAGTGTGTGTGGAAATGGGAACATCATTATCATTTATCTAAAGCTACCGCTCCTCCATTCACACACTTCTGAGGTGGAAACAACAACAATGCGCGCACACACACACACACACACACACACACACTCACGAATGCAAATGATCACTCTGAGTGCTGTTGCTAACTGACACAGGAAAAGACAGGAATTAAGCCACAATAAAGTTCTGTAGTTATTAACATCATATGATAAAAGTACTCACCCAAATACATTATTTTAATGTTTGATATTATTTCCTCTTCCTCTTCTTCTTCTTATTATTATGTTGCCAAGTAATCAAATGTTAAAACATTGTCAGGGTTTTCTCTACCATAGTAAGGCTGAGGTGCAGCACCTTAAGCTAAATAAACGCAAAAAGGAATTGAGGAGACAAATCTGAATGAGAAAAAATCTGAATCAGACAACTGATTGGATATTTCTGTAGCTACATCCACTGACTCAGACTCTAACCAAATCAAGTTGCAAGCCATTGATAAGGTAAACCTCAACAAAAAATAAATGAAGTATAAATGTTTTCTATTACGCAGTAATTCTTGTGAATGTTAACAATAGCGACAGCAGTTCGAGAAAAGACATAATTAATGTAGCCTATTTTACATTTAAATAAATAGCCAAGCTTGCTAACTTACATAGGAATTCCTGCACTGAATCGAGTTACATTAGTAAGCAAAGCTAGTTATTGACATTACATAAAGATCACACGACTGAACTAACATTAGTATCGAACATATCCAACTGTTTCTGATGAAAACCACTGACCAAAGGGTTTTTTTACATATAAAAATAAAACACTGTTCCAAAATGAAGTTGAGAGCGTCCTGAAAGAAGCCCTGAAGTTTATTAGGATTTATGACTTATAGGATGACAGAAGAATCAGTCCCTACAAAATCAAGCAATATTCAGAGGAGCTATAATGTTTCTAAATTGTGGCAGATTTTCTGCATATTTGGGTCAAGATGCATCATGTGACATCATCACAATGTGCATTCAGCCAAAGCCCTCTTCGATTCACTTACGTTGAACATGAACAAACATCACTACGTTTTCCACAAAAAAACCCCAAAAAAGCTCAGTAAAAATCAAGCGCTTTTGGCCGCAACAATCACAAAAAAACCAACAAAATCCTGTATGGACTGAAGCTATAACAATTCATATATAAGACTAACATGGTCTGGTGTATTCGACTGGCTTTTGAGCTCAAATATAAAGAATCTTTAGCTAGGACTGAGGACTAAACCTTTAAAATCAGTTGAATTTTTAGGCCAAGACCCCACCTAGAAACAGGCTGACTGATGGACCTCCGCCTGGGATGTTGGACTACAAAAGATTCATTATAAGATTTTACAGCGACGACGAAGCTAGGAAAGTGAAGTGTTCAAAAAAGGGTGGTGATATTTGCAGCTGAAGTAAATGAAGAAATTCTGTCTGTCTTCTTTATGTCCTTTGGTTGCATTTTCAAAATAATTATAATTAATAATGCACCGAGATGAAAATTCTTGGTCGAAGGCTGAATACTGAACACGTTTTTTTTCACGTCTTTTCCATTTTTTTCACCATTGCATAAATTAAATAGTGAGAATGTGCTTTTTTTTACTATTTTGTCTTGCTTTTCAAAGAAAAAAATCAATTATATTACAATTTCAAAATATTTATTCAACACTGACCTTTTTTTTTCAATCCAGCCGGCACGATATAACTTTAAATAAATAAATGAGTAAAATACAAATATTTTTGTGGTCATCTTTGAGCCGCTTGAAGAGCCGATGTTAGGCCTGTAACTGACTGCTGAGAGAACCGAACACTCCGGAGACTAAAAAGTGCATTGATGAGAGTGCAACAAATTATATTTATATAATTTATATTTGGTTCTATTGGGTTCTACACGGTGGATGATATTGGGGATATACGCCGCTCGAGTCCCTGTACACCTCGCCGAGTATTACAGTAGATATAGTAGAGTTAGATCCGTGGTTATTGTTCTGTTCCTTGATAGATTGAGTTAGTTTACACTATAGACGAGTTCATTTAGTCCCCGCTGACGTCTCCGCTCCCAGTCCATAGCACTAGTTCATGTTTCTTGTGTTGTGACCCTGTTTCCTGTGACCGCGACTCTGATTCCTGCTTTGCGCGGTTTATGCCTCTCTGCCGATCGCCCGACCCTTCGCCTGTCTTGACTACGTTTTTTGGATTACGATTTGGATTTGTCTGCCTGCCCTTAAATCAATACGTCTTTACCTGCACCTGCTTTTGTACTGTACTCCTTTACGTCTCTGCAAGGTGTACAGAGACGTGAATGGTATCTATAATATAATCAGCGCTAAGTGCTGGCAGCTGAAAACAATAAAGCCACACCCCCGAATAACAACCAATGACAAAACAAATGCACATGTCCACAGTAAACAATGTCACGGTTGTCAACATCCAAAGAGCATGCGCTCACTGAGCACTCATGCACACGCGCCCCCTCATCTCTCTGAGTGCCGAGATCGTGACATTTGTGCGTCTCACTCTGGTTGCTAGGCGATTTGGTCGAGTCATCAAACACGTCACTGTTTGGTCAAATTTATTCGGCCGACCACTGAAAGTGCATTTTTTGGTATTTTTGGCCGAATGATTTTGGTTGCCGAACATTCGGTGCATCCCTAGTGTGTTTCAACATGTTTATTCTTCCTGTGTACACATGAAGGTAAGCTACATTCACTAAGCCCTCTGAAAACCCTGTTTGTATGTTTATATTGTATTTGATGGTGCAAATAAAGTTAACTTAAGTTCAATATAATGAAACAAGAGAGAGACAAAGTTAATAAAGATGAAAGAAACATGAAGAACGTGATGGTAAACAGAACACGTGGAACTCCAGGAAATGAAGAAATCTCAAATTCTCACACAGACCTCACACAGAGACCTTACATGGAACCTCACCTTATTAGCTGAGAAAAAAATCTACTATTAAAATAGTCATATCACTCACATTTAATAATTAAAATATAAAGAAGCAGATAAGTTTCTATTATTTCCATAATTCAGTTTTAACACACACACTTTATTCCTTCATAAATGAGGCATTTATACCCTCAGTGTGTTCAATCTGAATCACAGTGAGAGCTGATCATCAAGGTTAAAGGTCAGAGTGCTGTCTCTGCTAAATATTGTTACAGAAATAAAGACTTTATAAAACACCATTCCAGAAGATTTAAATCTGGAATAAAGTGGCAGCTTTATTTTAACACAATTAAAACTCTCAGCGCTCTTATACGAACACTAAGAGGAAGCGTTACTGCGCTTAGCAATAGCACTCGGATCGAGTTTCTCCTTAACCCTGAGGTGATTATTAGCTTTTCATTGTCAAACAAGAGAACAACTAAATGGTGTTTACACAAGCCGAGTTGTCCTGGTACAGCACCACATGGGACGACCTCGTCACACTGTCATGACACCAAACACTAGAGAACGCAGGAGCTTTCAGGAGCACTACTACAGTGAAGGCACCGTCACGGAGCAGCTGATGTTTATGTGTTAAACTCTGAGAGATGAACTCAGTCCCTGAGAGCATTATTACACAGAGCTGTGGGAGCTGAGGAAC
>CM022778.1:140000-162500 GCA_012411365.1 Ameiurus melas | reverse complement strand
ATCCAAAAAAATATATATAATACAGGAAATTTATATTATACACACACACATGTGTATGTATATAGAGAGAGATACAGACCTCATACACGGATCAGATTTAGGGTCATAGTCACTCCATCAATGTGCATTTGTGCTGCTGGTACAGAAATTTAACTGAATAATAAATGTAGAAAATTCAGCAGCATTTACAGTCGAGACTAAAAGTCCACTGGAAAAATATTGTTTACTCGAGTAAAGCCAAAAGTTCAAATAAAATCACAGTCACCAAAACCTTGCAATAAGAGTCAGTTTCAGCTCTTATTCTGTATGAGATGTGGGTTAGAAATAAAACATCATAAAATATAAATTAATATATTTATTCTGTTGGTGTAAGCTTGACTTTCACTTTTAATCATCACTTAAGAGAATATTTTTTGCGTTCTTTTAAAATGCCAAGATAAAATCAGTTCTTGTTAACTCAGACTTTTGGCCTTGACTGTAGAGGATTCCAATGAAAATATTTCTTGTTCAGTTTCTGGGCCTTGACCTATACAAACAAAATGTGGGAAAAAATCTACGACCCCAATTTTAAAAAAGTTGGGACGCTGTGTAAAATGTAAATAAAAACAGAATACACTGATTTGCAAATATCATAAACCCTTATGTTATTCACAACAGAACATGTAAAACATTTCAAATGTTTAAACTGAGGAACTTTACAGTTTTAAGGAAAAAATAAGGTAATTTTGAATTTGATGGCTGCAACACATCTCAAAAAAGTTGGGACACCAACAAAAGCCTGGAAAAGTAAGTGTTAGTAAAAAGAAACATCTGGAGGTGAATTGGGAACAGGTCAATAACATGATCGGGTATAAAAAGAGGATCTTAGAGAGGCGGAGTCTTTCAGAAGTAAAGATGGGCAGAGGTTCACCGATCTGCAAAAAACTGCGTCTACAAATTGTGGTACAATTTCAGAATAATGTTCCTCAACATAAAATTGCGAAGACTATGAATATCTCATCATCTACAGCAGCGGTCCCCAATCTTTTTTGCACCACGGACCGGTTTAATATCAGACAATATTTTCACGGAGCGGCCTTTAAGGTGTGGCGGATAAATACAACAAAATAAAATGATAGGACTGGCATAAAAACTGGGGTCTTTATAAAATATAATAATAAATGTGAATTCAATGTGAAATCTTTATTAGCAGCGTCCCGGTAACATCATGCCAACAACATAACACGAGTAACATCCGCTCCGCCCCCTAACACTTAACGTATCACGTGACCGAGACAAGCGTCTTGAGATGCGTCGAGAGTGAGTCACAGACGGATGTAAGAGAATCCGGTCATTTTTCAAACGAAAACATTGTTCAGATTCAGATATTAAATAAAACGGAAATAATGTGTTATTTATTCTTTCTGTGCGCGCCCGGTACCGAATGACCCATGGACCGGGACTGGGACCGGTCCGCAGCCCGGGGTTGGGGACCCCTGATCTACAGTACATATCATCAAAAGATTCTGGAGAAATCTCTGTGCACAAGGGACGAGGGTAAAATGAATGCTGCATGCCCGTCATCTTCGCGCCCTCAGGAGCCACTGCATTAAAAACACATGATTCTGTAAAGGAAATTACTGCATGGGCTCAGAAGCACCTCCAGAACTTATTGTCTGTGAACACAGTTTACTGTGCCATCCACAAATGCTGGTTAAAGCTCTATCATGCAAAGAAGAAGCCATCTGTGAACACGACCCAAAAACACCGGCATCTTCTCTGGGCTAAAGCTCATTTAAAATGGACTGAGGCGACGAGGAAACTGTTCTGTGGTCAGACAAATAAAATTTTTAATTCTTTTTGGAAACCATGGACACTGCATCCTCTAAAGAGGAGAGGGACCAGCCAGCTTTTTATCAGCGCCCAGTTCAAAAGCCTGCGTCTCTGATGGTATGGGGTACATTAGTGCCTATGGACTGGGCAGCTTGCACATCTGGAAAGTCGACATAAATGCTGAAAGGTATATACATGTTTTAGCAACTGGTCTCCTTAGTTCCTGGATATGGATTGTTGTTAAAAGAAGAGGAGATGCTACACAGTGGTAAACATGGCCCTGTCCCAACTTTGAGATGTGTTGTGGCCATCAAATTACAAATGACCTTTTCCCCCTTTAGAACAGTCCATTTCCTCAGTTTAAACATTTGATGTTTTCCATGTTTTATTGTGAATAACATATGGGTTTATGAGATGTGCAAATCATTGAATTGTTTTTATTTACATTTTACACAGCGTCCCAACTTTTTTGGAATTGTGGTTGTAGATTCATTATTACAGATATCAGCAAGCAGGTGTGAAAAAAAATCCAAAGCCTTTACGTTGCAGCACATTAAAAAGAAGTCAGAAAAATCCCCAACATGTTTCAGACGTAGGAGGAGCTCATCTTCCCACCTCAAAGAATTTGGTTTAAATCAAATACAAAACAGAAACAGTTTATAATCTGGAATTCAGCTGAAGAGCACGAGTGCTTTTATATATATATAAAATAAAAAGGTTATAATAAAATAGAAAGAGTGAAAAAGTAACTGCAGCTCCTTTTAGTTACACATTATTAATATACACATATACTGGTTGTGTGTGTGTGTGTGTGTGTGTGTGTGTGTGTGGTCCACCTCTGTGTTGTTGGTTTTTGTAACTGTTTGCTGGAGAGAGAAAAGGCACAGTACTGAAGTCGAGTTCAAAGTGAAAGTTTCTGAAAAAATTAATTTTAAGTCATTAATATTAAATATAAAGTGTTTTAAATCCACACATTAAGATTTACCCTCCTCACTACTTAATAAAAACGGGACACACATCAAACTACTACTCTTCCTAAATAGAAAAAACACCTGACGCACTGCTCCAGGACCGGGCCACTCTGGAAACTGGATTCTTTCCAGTGGACATGATGAAGAGAAATCACTCAGGTTTATAGGAAATGCAGAAGAACCGGAGCAGGAAAAAGACTTTGGACAGGCCTGGACTTATTTTTTAGACCCCGTGGTTTACATTCAATAAAATATTTAGTTTTTTTAAAAAAGATCTGATTTGTCGTAACTGTTCCAGGATGTTATTAAAGTGCACATCTGATTTTCACACAAGAACAAAACTCTTCTCCCAGATAAACACTCGCTTCAAAACCTAACTGTGGAGCTGAGAGAGAAATCATTTGTTCTTAGGTTTTCTTTTCCCCTAAAAACACAACTTTATATTTCTTAACAACTTTAGTGTCCTTGAGTGGAAAAAAACCCAGAAAAATGGCAAGACGACGGTGTATTTCTGAGATTTTTAGTATTTGAGGAGTGTATGAACTTCTGCGTCCTCTCTGGAACGAACCACTTGCAGGACCTTTGGAGGGGGGTTTAGTTTAGGACTCAGTGTTCCTCTAACCAGGAGGGCGTGTCTGCACCGGGCATTTTCAGTTTGATGTGGAACTGTCGCAGGGTTTGCTCCAGGTGCTGTTGGTTTCCAGCAAAATACGCAGCGATGGCGTTGTGGAAGAGGATCAGCTGATTGTGGAGAACCTTCACCTGCAGAACATTACAGTTATTCATTGATTATGTTAAAACACACACAGCACATCTCAACGTGGAACCACACGAACTACGTCCAAAACCACGTGTTATTAAATAGTAATAACGAGAGACTGGAATACACTCACTACCTCACGCTCAAAACATGTTTCCGTTCATTAACGCACTCCTTTTCAGTTACACACTTGTGTAATTCAGTGCAGAATCCATTTTAGGAAATAGAATTATTATAAAATGGTTTCTTTGCACTAGCGATCACCTTATTCTCCTCCAGAAACTTGAGTTTAATGGAGACGTCATTGCGCATCTTCTCGTATTTTTCGCGGTGGATCTGGAATTGGATCTGAGACTGCTCGATCTTGGGCAGTGTGGTGGCGTCACGTGGGCCGAGATTCAGCTCCTCCAGATCCGTACGATACGCATCATATTCGACCCTGCAGCAGAGAGAAAGTGACACCGATCCGCTTCAGTGTGTTTACAGAAGAATTCACTGGGTTTTACACTCTTTTCACAGCATGGTGTCTGAGAATCATGGAGGATTTACGTGTTTTCATGCTCCACGTTCCAAAACCTGCAGCCTTTCCTCAGGCAGCGAAGAACTGATGATGCACTTATTCTGACCTAATTATAAAGCTAAGTAAACTGAAGAAGTCGTACCTAGCTGCTTCATACTGTTTGATGTTGACCATGGTGTCCTCGATGGTTTTGTCCACCAGAGTGTTGACGCTGGCGATGAAGAAGTTGATGGCTCCTAATAGAGTCTCACCATTCTTAGACAGGAGCTTCTGAGTCTCAGCATTGTAGCCAAACTCCTCCTAAACCAAGATTTATTTAAAAAAAGAAAAAAAAAAAGAAAGAAAGAAAACATGCATGGTTACTCCTCAGAACGTGCCAAAATATTCTGTTTGGTCCCCCCAAATCCATATGTGAAAGTGCTCCACGGATGCACATGAAACCTCACTTCAGAGTAATAACAACCTCCTTCTTCATGTGAAGAAGCATGTGTGTGTCTGTGCGTGTCTGTGCGTGTCTGTGCGTGTCTGTGCGTGCATGTCTATGACTAATTTGCATAAATGAGTATTTAACTGAGATGAAGACATATTTGGCTCACGTGCAGCTCAGGTGTTTTGAGGCTAAGGTCAGCGAAGGCGTCGCCCAGTTGACGCTGCGTCTGCATCACCTGCGTGAGCTGATTGGCCAGTGTCTGTGCCAGCTTCACCACCTGCTCGTATTTACGCTTGTTATCACGCAGCACATCAATACGAGCCTCCAGCTCCAGATCCACAGTCCGTGAACCACGACCCAGCTTCTCCGACAGGATCTGCTTAGTGCACTGTGGGGAAGAGAAAAATAAACATGGTCAAGTGCCACATTCAGTCACCGACTCGCTCGGTGAGTCACCGACTCGCTGACCCATTCATAGAATCACAGAATGACTGACTCGCTCGGTGATTCACTCACTTTGTACGTGTTAATGCTCCACTTCCTGACCAACTCAAGTTTTTCAATCGCTGGGTTTTTCATGTCATCAGCGAGGACCACAGCACCGCTGCTAGACTGCTCTTTCACAGAGCCTGATGGAAACATCACGCAATCAGAGACATTTATAATGGTTACTGACTCTTTTAATCCCAACATGGTGTTAGTGAGGTGTTTACATGACCAAGAGACTCAGAGCAGCATCAGAGTCTCAGGTTCTACATGTCTGTGGAACCTTATACTGGAGTGTTGGAGAACCGGTGGAGAGCTTTTTCTACCACCTCACTCTAAACACTCTCTGAGGGGCTCACAAGGGTTTAATTCTAAATTATAATCTAATCTAATAAAGACCACACCCATGCAGCCAAAGGACATTTTCTCTGTTCTTATAAAAAAAAAAAAAAAAATTACTCCGATGGAGGTTTGTGTTCTCTGCTCTGGACTTCACCGTAGATGTAACAGTACATATAATCATCCACATGTCTACAGGCTTCTTATATAATATTCTTAGATGTTCATTATTTATGACGTTATACAGCTCAAACTAATCTCGGCCGATGTAACATACCTGAACAGACAATAAAATTAACCACTGTGTAAATACCTGTCACAAAATCTGCATGTTTCCCAGAGAACCATGAAACGGTGAAGCTGAAACAGTAAAAAACGCACTGAAGGTTCCAGAAAGTTCAGAAACCCAAAAGAGGAGAGACCCAGTGAGAGGACTAACAGCGTCCTGGAAAAGAAACGTGCAAGCAACAAGACTATTTAACAAGCTGACTGCATTCCTGTGGTCAGAGAAACATGCATCAACAGCCACAGATTACGCAGAGAAGAGCAGAGAAGCTGAACGCTGAAAAGAAGAAAACGTCTGCAGAAAAGATCCTGTGTTAATCCACACACACGGCAGAACATTACATTAGTAATGACTTGGTCACCAATGGCATTAGTTTTTAAAATAAAAATATCAATGTTTGGTTTCAGTTATTCGGTTTGTTCTTCATTAAAGAACATGACTTACTCATGCGGGAGAAATTATTAGTAAAATCATGATTTATTAAATTAGAGATTTAACACAATCTCAAATCATGTTGTCTAGAGACCAACAACTAATTCATCAAGTAATTAGCCATTTTTATTTTGCTGTTTTGCAGTTCTCCAAACTTTTAACCAAATATCATTAAAACGGTTTGGTTTTCAAGTGCTAACCGTCTGTGGGCACACGGGTGATTCCAGCCGACTCGTAAAAAAACAGTGTTCTCAGCATACTGGTCATTTAAAAAATGTCACGACGGGACGCGAATCGAAGCCGGTGCCTGGAGAAACATCACATTCTTGGTTCCAGCTTCACCCAAATACCTGGCTGCTCTGGGGCTCCCAATGCTTCAAAAAGATAACCCCCTGGTCAAAAAGATAAATTCTCTGGTCAACAAGGAAGATGACATCATTTGCGAATCGAAGCCCGTGCGGGTCGGGACGTGTATCGAAGCCCGTGCGGGTCGGGACGTGATCTTAGAGCTTCATGAAGTGAAGAGTCAGAAGCAGATTCGGTGTTACAGCAGAAGAGGATTCGACACACTGCAGTGCTGTGATACCTGTCACTCTCTCCAACTGACTATCACTGCCAGAACGAGACAGACGGCTAGCCGCCACAGGACTGGGAAACACGGTGGGAGACGAAGGAGACGAGAAGGATGAAGGCTGATGCTTCTGTCCTGTGAACATTCAGAGTGAAGACCAGAAGTAGAGCGACCTCAATTCTGTATCATCATCATCATCATCATCCTGTCACTTAATACACCACCCCACACTCACCCCCCACACCTTCACACACCCACCTCACCCTCACCCCCACACCGCTCACACACTCACCCCCACCTTCACACACTCACCCCCCACCCCTACACACCCACCTCACCCTCACCCCACCACACCTTCACACACCCACCTCACCCTCACCTTCACACACCCCTCACCCCCCCACATTCACACACCCACCCCACACTCACCCCCCACCCCTACACACCACCTCACCTTCACACACCCACCTCACCTACACCCCACACTCACCCCCCCACCTTCACACACCCACCTCACCCTCACCCCACACCTTCACACACCCCTCACCCCCACATTCACACACCCACCCCACACTCACCCCCCACCCCTAAACACCCACCTCACCCTCACCCCACCACACCTTCACACACCCACCTCACCCTCACCCCACAGCTTCACACCCCTCACTCCCCCCCACATTCACACACCCACCCCACACTCACCCCCACCCCTACACACCCACCTCACCCTCACCCCCCACCTTCACACCCCACCTCACCCCACACTCACCCCCCAACTTCACACACCCACCTCACCCTCACCCCACACCTTCACACACCCCTCACTCCCCCACATTCACACACCCACCCCACACTCACCCACCTCACCCTCACCCCACCACACCTTCACACACTCACCTCACCTACACCCCACACTCACCCCCCACCTTCACACACCCACCTCACCCCACACACACCCCCAACTTCACACACCCACCTCACCCTCACCCCACACCTTCACACACCCCTCACCCCCCACATTCACACACCCACTCCACACTCACCCCCCACCATCACAAACCCCTCACCCCAATCCCCCCCTTCACACACCACCCCCCCCAACCCCCCACCTTCACACACCCACCTCACCCTCACCTTCACACACCCCTCACTCCCCCCACATTCACACACCCACCCCACACCACCCCCCACCATCACACACCCCTCACACCAATCCCCACCCCCTTCACACCCCACTCACCTCACCCCACACTCACCATGCATAAAGACATAATGCATGTGTGGTGGTCATATGCACCAAACCCAATCTCTTCCCACCCGTGTGTGTGTGTGTGTGTGTGTATGTGTGTGTGTTTGGGGGGGTGTCGGGGGTATGTTTGTGCTCTCTATAGGTGAAGAGGGGGAAAGGATTAGGGTGGGCGAGATCCAACAATCTTGATGGCATTTAAGAAAATTTGATTTAAAATTTCTACAGCTCTGTTTTGATTCTAGTTTATGTTAATACATATGTATTAAATTGGAAGCAAGCCTGAGGACGCAAATCAACTGGAACCACCCGTGCGCCCATTATGGTAAAGAATAGGGAACTTGTTTCGTGGCAGTACAGGTGTTTTTACAGATTAGTGAATGAAAACCCAAACGTTCTCTGAGGAAATCTGCTGAAAGGAGCTTATGAGCTGAACAATGACATCATTCATCAATCTAACAAATTCTATGATAAAATATCCCTTTAACTTTATAAACATTTAAGAGGTTTATTTATAGTGTAATAATAATAATAATAATAATCATTCTGTGTGTAAAACTGTGTGTGTGTGTGTGTGAGAGAGAGAGAGAGAGAGAGAGAGACATTGTGCTGTAGAGAGCAAACAGGTTGCTGCAGTTTGACAAAAATTATTCTCTCTCGCTCTCTCACACACACACACACACACACACACACACACACACACCATTAGAGGAAAAACATTGTCCTGCTTTTCACATTCAAATGTCCTTGCTTTAGAACGGAGCAGCACAGTGTAGAGTTTTATGAAGGAGGTGAAGAGTGAAACCCTTGTCCGTGTGGAGAAACACAAACTCATCAACATTATGAAAAAAAACTCTTTCAAGGAAAATAACTGCATTCGATTATTGTGGACATTTATGTTTAGTAACTTTGAGAATAAACTCAGAAATCAAAAGTATGAATTTTGTAAATGTACAGACAAATGATGACCTGTACCTGTGCATGGTCCCACTGCAACCACGCCCTCGCTCATCATGCCATGGTCTGGTGCACTGTGGATGTGCGATGTGATTGGTCCAGAGGACAGACCATGTGACACGTCCTGCAAAGCAAAAAGGACATGTCCCACTTTTCCTTTTAATGGTAGGTTCCATAAAATAACCACAATCACATCACAGAGACACAAGTCGATGGCTAAAGTGTTTGATTTTTCTTACACGCTGGAACTCGTCTCCACCCGAGTCTCCGTTACTGCTGACTGACAGCTCGGCAGCTGGACTCCTGCACACCTCGTCTGCCATGACCACCTGTGTGCACGCACGCACGCACGCACACACACACACAAACACACAATTTACTGCTGTACAATAAATGTCAGGTAAGCTCTAAATGCAACGCGTCTATTAGGCCTGGGCGAGATATCGATGTTACATCGATATTGTGATAAATCGTTATGGGATGCACTTTCTCAGATATTGTTTGTATGGTGATATAGGGATTACGTTTTTTAAAATCACAAATTAAATGGTACTGAATTGATTCCATTGAATAAGCAATTTTTTAAATCTTGATCTTATTTGCCTTCATAGACATTAAAGAAAAGTGTCACCATAAAGTATTTAACGGTTTTTCTTTATTTTGCATATCATGATATGCATCGGGTATCGTAGAAATGTCCTTGAGTATCATGATCAGATTTTTGTCATAATCAATGAAATTAATGAACATTAAGGTTCCTCATGTTTCCTTTCATTACTGCCCTTTACCTGTGCCCCGAGACTCCTTGACCCTGTGCATGTGTAAAAGGTCCTGAAGAAGGTGGGAGTGAAACAACTTATCTCCCAACTGCTGGCCAGAACGATGGAGTGGGTCCAGCGCCACCAACCAGACTATCTGACCAAGGCCATCCAACGAGAACAGGATCAAATGAACCCAGGAACACGACCGAAACCCCACCCACACCAGTGCTGCAATGCAAGCGACTGCTGCTACCCTGCAGGTGCCAGGTTTCTGCAGTCGTGCCTTCAAGGTCGGCCTTTCCTCCACCAACACGTTCAAGGGTGCCAAACACAGATGCTGGAAACAGAAGCGGCATGCCAGGATCACACACTCTGTGCGAGTCAGGTGTTCTGGATCTCCATACTGAGTGTCGGTTAGTACACAAGGGGGCATACATCAGGCCTTGGTGGATTCAGGCAGTGTGCTGTGCCTGATCCAGCCACGACTGATATAAAAGGAATGGTGTATTCACAGGGATGTATTCCTACGATGCCTGGGTGGGTTCCGGCAATTAACACACTGAGGTCTGCGCTGTCTTATAGGTATGTCACGTGACCACGGCCAGGTAGGGGAAAGTGGTGAGATGGTAGGCGCTTCAGAGAGGGAATACCTGCTTCCTCTCCTCAAGACTCTGCCAGATTTCTGCTAGTCATGTGACAATACGTTGAGGAACGTGTTTGAACTGGCGGCCTTGATCGACGATGAAAAATATATATTGTTTTTCCTCCACAGATTAAGAGGAAGTCTATTTACTGCAGTTTCCCCATCCAAATAAGTTAAAACATTTACTGCTCCAGTATCTATCTAAAGTGAGCTCCAAAACTGACCACAATTACTGGGTTGTACGTTCATCATCATCTCGCATCACAACAGCTCCTGTATGAAAGCCTTTAAAAAAAACTCCGGCTTTAATCTCCAGCTCAAGTGAAAGCAGCACACGGTGTCCAGTAACCCATCATGTAAATATTTTAAAGCCACCTGATGCCTTCATGGCCAGTGGACGTCTGTAACCTCTCTGAGAATAACGGAGCAGTGAGGATGTGGTCCCAGTAATTAAGCTGTGTAGACTTAAATCCTGGTGTTACTGTACCACATCACATGGTCAGTGTGCAAGTTTAATCTAAAAGATAAAAACCAGGTGATGTGCTGTGGACGGATGATTCGGTGTGACTACACTGGAGATCAGTTGCTAAGAGACAGAAGCAATGTGATCGACCGAGCAGAAACACACAAAGCCTTTGTCTCCTTTATCAGCTGTTTGTACTTGCAGCACTAAATTCACAGGACAAGTGTGTTGCTGTAAAACACAGCGGGAGTATGACAAAGAATTAATACACACTTAAACAGACAGCGTTCAGCAGCCAACTCCTCTTTTATTTCATCACCCAGGATGAAGATCATTCTGCACCAATATAATATAAAAGTTTATTTAGCTCACAGGTCTATTAACCTTATTATTCATTCATATTAGTATTATTACTGCTGTACTGACAGTCACATGAGTACAATACACAACAACAGCTACAATCAAACTTTTAATAAAGAGAAAAGGGTTCGGATGCTCTGTGCATCTCTGAAGCTGTTGTACAGCTAACCAGCTAACTCTAGCTAGATAAATATATAGTGTAGTCAAAAGGTTTGGCACACACCAGATAATGTTAGCATGCTAGCTAAAACCCACCCCAGAGTATTAAAAAAAAGACACACAAGTAGAAGACCTGAAAAATACAGATAAACTCAATTACTCTTCCTGTTAGTCACGAACATGAGTTCACTAGCTCAACAACGAGGATAAACTGGATGGTGATCATCTATCATTCACAAACATCCACTCAAAATTAACAAACAAAAAAAATCCTGTTTCCTGTTCAGCAAGATTCCAATCAATCCTGAATCGTTTTCCTCCTGTAGTACCAATCAGCCATAACTTTAAAACCACCTGCCTAATATTGTGTAGGTCCCCCTCATGCCACCAGAACAGATCTGAGCCGTCGAGGCATGGACTCCACAAGACCTCTGAAGGTGCGCTGTGGTATCTGGCACCAAGACGTTAGCAGCAGATCCTTTAAGTCCTGTAAGTTGTGAGGTGGAGCCTCCATGGATCGGACTAATTTGTCCCGAACATCCCACAGATGCTCAATCGGATTGAGACCTGGAGAATTCGGAGGCCGAGGCAACACCTTGAACTCTTTGTCGTGTTCCTCAAACTGTTTCTGAAAATTTTTTGCAATGTTTCAGGGAGTATCAAGGCCATTAAGGAATACCATTGAGATGAAGGTTTGTACTCAATCCGGAGCAGAGTTTAGATAGGTGGTACGTGTCAAAGTAACATCCATATGAATGCCAGGACCCAAGGTTTCCCAGCAGAACATTGCCCAGAGCATCACACTGCTTCTTCCAGCTTGCCTTCTTCCCATAGTGCATCCTGGTGCCAACTCTTCCCCAGGTAAATGACGCACACGCACCTGGCCTCCACATGATGTAAAAGAAAACCTGATTCATCAGACCAGGCCACCTTCTTCCATTGCTCCATGGTCCAGTTCTGATCCTCACGTGCCCATTGTAGGAGATTTCTATAGTGTACACAGGGTCAGCATGGACACTTACCGCTCTGTAGTTACGCAGCTCCATACGCAGCAAGCTGTGATGATCTGTGTGTTCTGACTCCTTTCTATCAGAACCAGCATGAACTTTTTCAGCAGTTTGTGCTGTAGTAGATCTTCTGTGAGATCGGACCTGCTAGCCTTCACTCCCCAAGCGCATCAGTGAGCCTTTGGGAGCCCATGACCCTGTCACCGGGTCACCAGTTGTCCTTCCTTGAACCAGTTTTAGGGGTAGGTACTAACCTCTGCATACCGGGAACACCACACACCACCAGCTGTTCTGGAGAAACTCTGACCCAGACGTCTAACCGTCACAATTTCTCCCTTGTCAGGGTCACTCAGATTGCCCATTTTTCCTGCTTCCGACACATCAACTTCAAGAAATGACTGTTCACCTGCTGCCTATTAAATCCCACCCCCTGACAGGTGCCACTGTACTGAGAACCAACGTTAGTCACTTCACCTGTCAGTGGTTTTAATCTTATGGATGATCAGTGAATTATGTCTCTTTCACTGCTTTGTGTTGTTTTTGCTTCCTGAGGTCACACAGAGAAACATTATGTGAGGAAGTGGAGTTCATTAGTGAATTCACAGAGCAGGTAAAAGCTCCAGATGAAGCTAAAAGTCACAGACAAAATAATGCAAAAGAGGAATCTAATTCAGTGCAGAAACAAAAACCAGGAAGATTATCAAATGGTTTACTGTCGCTTGTGAATCATGTGACTTTGTAGAACATGTTCCATGAGCTTTGATGGTCACAGAGTTTCTGACATGAGAAAATCGAATTGAATGTTGTGTAGTGTACACACACACCACCACCACCACCACCACCACCACCACCACACACCAAAGCAAAGAAATACGGCACAGAGCTAATCTTCCAGCTGTGGCAGTACTGCATGAATCCAATTAAAATTATTTTAGATTTTGAAAATTTGTAATTGTTTGGAATGAAATAGTATATAACTAAACTGGACTCTTGTGGATCCTGTAGTGCATGTGCGTGTGTGTGTGTGTGTATGACTTTTGTAAAAAGTTGCTGGTTTTGAGGAAAAAGCTTCAGCAGTGATTGATGAATGAAAATAGATTTGAACCTGATGCCTGAAAGGATAGAAGCTTAGAGCAGAAAAGAGCAGAAGACACTGCGGCAGTCGAGATCACCTTTACATTCCGTGAAGTTTCAGGATTAGCTGATCTGGGGTCAGAGACCTTCTCAGTGACTGTATGAACTCGGTCATTACTGCTGTGGTTCTGCATTACTGCATCCTGATGGCCTTCATCAACATCATCACCATCCTCACTATTACGCTCATGGCTGAGGTTTTCAGCACTGCTACTGTCATTAATATGGATCTCAGTCATGTGCGTGTCATCAGTGATGCTCTCTGATTGGCTCACAGACTTGTCCATATCACTCTGAACCTCCTCCTGAGAGCATGACAGGTTCCTCTGTGATTTGAGACTAGCCTCAGACATTCCTGCAAGCAAACGCAGACAGAGTGAGTGCAGCTGTTGTCATTCTCACCGTTCTACTGCTCATCTTTGCTCATGCAATTCTTCTTTTATGGCTTCATAACTGCCACTGTGGTCTCAGGTTATAGGACAACTGAATAACTCCATTCAGATCACCAGTGAAAACAAGACAAGCCAAGCCGAGGATGTTATCACACTACCCGAGCCTGAGGCAGTGCTCAACACAAAGTCACAAACTTCTTCCTCTGTGCATTACATCATGCTTGACCCAAACTTCTGCAAACAGGAGGAAGTTTTCAGCCAAGAGACAGAATCAACCCTGGATTTACTGTTAAACACCAGCAGTAAACACTACGCAGGCTCATTTACGACTCTATAAAATCTTTCTCAGTGATAAGAAACAGATACGTCCATTCTAACTCTCCACATGAGCATGATAATCATCTAAAGATGTATTACTGACCACCCGCTCCTCTGGCAGCTCAAATCACAGAAACTCAACTTGGAGTAGTGACATCATGTAAAACCTGCACTACCAGAGAACCTCGAGAACTTCACCACTTCATCAGATTAGAACAGTACAAACATCTTTACAGCATTCAAAGGCAAACAGACAGATAAACATCTCCCTAATCCCAAAACCATGGAAGATATTAAACAGCCATGCTGTATGTAAAGGTCCCTGTGTTGATGAAAAAATCCTGATCCTGAGGACTTTTTAAACATTTCAGCATTTTTAAATTCAGTTTACTTAATAACTGGCAAAGCTCAGAAACCGTAGCATGGGAACGGCACTGTTCCTTCGGGAGGCTGTTGGGGAACATCTAAAGAACCATGCTTTACCATACTGTCTTTTTTTAGGCTCTAAAACCCTAACAGAATATCTGCACTATTCCCATCACTATTCCCTCACTATCCCTCCACTATTCCCCTACTATCCCTTCACTATTCCCATCACTATTCTCCTCACTATTCCCATCACTATTCCCATCACTATTCCCTTCACTACTCCATCACTATCCCATCACTATTCCCTCACTATTCCATCACTATTCCATCACTATCCCCATCAGTACTCCATCACTATTCCCTCACTATTCCATCACTATTCCATCACTATTCCATCACTATTCCATCACTATTCCATCACTATCCCCATCAGTACTCCATCACTACTCCCTCACTATTCCATCACTATTCCCTCACTATTCCCATCACAATTCCCCTCACTATTCCCATCAGTACTCCATCACTACTCCCTCACTATTCCCATCACAATTCCCCTCACTATTCCCATCAGTACTCCATCACTACTCCCTCACTATTCCCATCACAATTCCCCTCACTATCCTCTCACTATTACCATCACTATTCCCTTCACTACTCCCATCACTATTCCCTCACTATTCCCTCACTATCCCTTCACTATCCCTTCACTATTCCCCTCACTATCCCTCACTATCCCCATCAGTACTCCATCACTATCCCCTCACTATTCCCCTCACCTCTGCAGGAAGTGTGAATGCTGTGACTGGTATCGGTCAGTGAACAGTGAACACTCTGACGTCAGCTTTCACATCAACAATATACCTCTGTGTTCTGTGTTCTTAAAAAAAGGAAGAATATTATGGTAATAATTCAGAAGGAACCTCACACCTGTACAGCAGGTAACAACCCCATCACCCCAACGCCCCGCCCCTACTCCCGCCCTCACCCCCACCCGAGAAGTTCCACTTCTCTCGCTACTTTCTAACGTTACAGTTTAACTTCCGGTTAAAGTTCTATACTCTGTAGCAGTGAGCTAAATGCTAACACGTCCACTCCCTGTATCCCGACACACACCCCGCTCATTACTTTACTCTAGATTTCTAATTAAAGTCTGTCTCCCCTAAACACTTTACCGTGTAATAATCACTCCTCTTTGATAAACTCAACTCCCCGGTAAAAGGGAGCGTTCAAAATGCCACATCCTGTCCCAAAGTTTTCCAAAATAAAGTTCCGGGACAACTGGCCAAGCCGAGTATCTTAGCATTAGCTGCAATGCTAAGGCGCGTGAGGCTGTAGTCGCGCGCCGCCGTGTCTCACCTGCTCCCGGTACCTGAGTACGATCAGTCCGCTGTTTCCCCGCGCGCGCCCGGTCGCATTTACACCTCACACTGGGGTGAGTCTCCACATCAACGCTCGCGCACTTCCGCTCGGTGAAGTCGGATCCGCCGAGAAACCGGAAGAGCAGCGCAGAACAGAACAGAACAGCTCGCGGGGTTGCCAGATTGGAGAGAGAGGAAACCCCAATCTATAGATAAATATCAGATCATCTGACATACTGTCATATTTAAACTTCAAACAGCACATTTTACTGAAGCAGTAATAATCTTCTACTATTACACACGATATAAATTCTATCTTTCTACTTATCTATTTAAAACGACACACTGTTTACATCTTATAAAGAACATTTATTTTTATGGTATCAGCGTAGGGTTACCAGATCTACGTCTCCTGCCCGATTTGCTTCGCTCACGCCTTGAGGTTTTATGGCTCGATTTATTTGTGCACACAAATGTCTCTTCACATAGCGTGAGTGCTGCTGTTATAACGCACACACTGTGCACAACTTTCACGCGCATCTGGCAACCCTGTAGCTCGAGGCAGCAACGCACGCGACCCCCCTCACCTGGTCAAAACCGGAAACGCACGAGAACGTGACAGTAACACAGTTATACAATAAACACAGCTGATGCAAAATGTGACTGTAGAATAATACTAACAACAACAACAACAAAAACAACAACAACAGCAATTATAATATAGCATTAAATGCATATTAACCATAAACTACAATATCAGCTCAATCACTTTGCCTACTGACCAGTGTGTAGTGGAAGGAGTGTTAGTGGTGACAGCAGGTGGTTGGAGAAAGTAGCATTTTTCTTAATCTTTTTGGTATATTATTTACTTTGTGCAATATATTGAGCACGAGACCTACTGCATTTAAAATCGTCTTTTTGCTTGAGAGCTTGTGTAGGACCATCATCATTAATGTATATGATGTTGCATCTAGTTATTAATTTAGTTACATATTTATTTTAGCATCTGTTTATTCAAACATGTTTTCGTCACAATTAAAAAATATAAATGTTTACTATTTTTTGTTCAATTCCTACTTCTCTTGGTCTCATGTTGCATACTGCCTTTGCAATACAAAATATTTTGTCATGATAATAAAGCACACGCTGAATTGATTTGAACTATTGTTGTTCAGCCACAAGAGGGCAGTGTGCATTGTGTTATTGTATTGTGAAGTGTTCCATGAAGTCCAAAAAACACACACTCACACTCGGGTGCTGTTTCTAGCCATCTGTGGTGTAGTGGTTAGAGTTAGAGTTAGTGTCAGGGTTCCAGAAGGTGTGGGTTCTCTTCTGCCTTTTGGCTGGTTTAGGACGAAAAATTGCTGCATCCTCATCAAGTGATTTATGATTACAAAAGTCCAACACACAAGTGGGGCTTCTGTCCCTTGGTGGTGTGTCTGTCTGTCTGTGTGTGTGTGTGTGTGTGTGTACGCCTACCTACCTGTAACTGAGGTGTGTGTGTACTTGTAACAGTGAGATGTGTGTGTGTGTGTGTGTGTGTGTGTGTACCCGGAGGAAACCCCAGCAGCACGGGGAGAACATGCAAACTCCACACACACAGGGCCCCAGGTGGAACTTGAACCCCGGACCCTGGAGGTGTGAGTCGAACGTGCGAACCACTAAAACAAAATCTTCATAATTACAAAGTAGAAAAAGTTCAAAGCAGCAAGAGGATTTAAAATAATTTAATAATCAGATAAATTATTGTACAGCATGTGAATTAATTTGTTACTCAGCACAGAGCTGTGAAAACGCAGAGAATAGCGACATCTACTGGACATTGAGAGACTAACAATCTGTATGTGCAGTTGAGATTGTCCTAGTCCTGAATTGTCCTTGTACAAATCCAAACAAATCTTAAAATAAAAAAAATGAAAAGATTTATAATAGAATTTTTTTATAAGTTCAGAATTTACATTCAGCCCATTTGATTTCTCCCTCTGTGCAGTTCAGGTGGTTAATAATCCTGAAAACTGTGGAAAGGCAACAGTGCTATCGGGTCATGATCAGAATGATGAAAATGGAGGGATGGCGTGGTGACAGGATGATGGTATTATGGAATGGAGGGATGAGTGGGTGGAGGGATGAGGAGTGTCACTGGAGGTAGCGGTAAACTTTAAAGCAGTGGTTTCCTGAATCAGCGACGAGGACGTGAGAGTCTGAGGTGATGGTGAGACCCTGAGGGCCAAACAGTGGATCTGCTGAAGTGTTAATGAAGGACAGGAATGAGCCGCTGCTGTCAAACACCTACACACACACACACACACACACACACACACACAGAGCTGAATTTGAAGGTTACACGGTTAGTGTGTATAGATATTATCGGTATCTGCTTAGCCGAGTGTGTTACCTGAATCCGGCTGTTTCCCCAATCGGCTACGATGATGTTTCCTTTTAAATCCACAGCGACTCCTGTGGGTGCGTTAAACTGACCATTTCCCTCACCGCTACAGCCAAACTTCAACAGGAACTCTCCCTCCGCATTAAACACCTCAAACATGACACATGAAACTTCATTACATTCTACATTTACATACAGATTAAATATAACGCATCTAATTTTACACTCCTTACTGTGATCACACACCTTTACTGAGTGATTGTGGAAATCAGTGACAATAATCTCATTATTCTGATTCACTGCTGCAAAGTGGGGACCTAAAGCATGAGACACGATGCAGAGGGAGAAACAGACAGATTAAGTAAGAAAACATAATAAAAGCATGAACATCATTTTTCGAGTTGTGTGTTTTTATTTTGAGTGACTTTTTGATTCTAAAATATGAGTGATATTCACAGTGGATTATGGGAAAACACACACTCCCTCTGCTACACAGTGGATTATGGGAAAACACACACTCCCTCTGCTACACAGTGGATTATGGGAAAACACACACTCCCTCTGCTACACAGTGGATTATGGGAAAACACACACTCCCTCTGCTACACAGTGGATTATGGGAAAACACACACTCCCTCTGCTACACAGTGGATTATGGGAAAACACACACTCCCTCTGCTACACAGTGGATTATGGGAAAACACACACTCCCTCTGCTACACAGTGGATTATGGGAAAATACACACTCCCTCTGCTACATGTGAAAGAGAAAATGTGAGGAAGAAATGAAAAGACAGTGAACACCTGCAAATTGTTTGTCTCCATTTCCACGAGTGCCGAACTTGCGGATGAGTTTGCCGTTCGGCTGGAAGATGAAGATGCTGCAGGATTTATTATCCACTACGATGATGTTCCCGTTTCTGTCCACAGACACGCCTTTGGGACCCATCAGCTTCCCGGAGCCGATCTTACTCTGAGACAGGGAGACACAGATCATCACTCACCTCCGCTTCAGGAAGGCATGCATGTTTATCCATTGAAGAGAAAATGGTACAGCACAAATGAATAAAAGAATTCACTGGGATAAAATTCACACTACATTCGTTACTGTACTTTGGTAACCAGCTTTATGATTTCTGCACCTCATACTTGTGCAGGTTTAATATCTGTGAAACAGTTTTTTTTTCCTTTACCTTAAATTTACCATCGCTGGAGAAAATGCTGACCCATTTGGTGTCATAATCAGCAATGATGATGTCACCATTGGGGTGGATGGTGATGCCGGTGGGCCGTTGGAGTTGCCCCGGAGAGCGACCCCGTGCCCCGAGACGACTCTTAAACTGTCCGTCATTAGAAAATATCTATGAGGAAAAGACAAAAATGTCTTTAGTGCACTTTTTTAAAGATGAAAGATTTAAGTAATAACTGCAGTAATGTCAGTTTTACCTGAACACACTGATTGTTGCTGTCTGCTATTAAAACTTTTCCAGTGTCTGAAGCGGCCACACCCTGCAGATTGGCAAATTCTCCCTTATTTCTCCCTTTAGTCCCTACAGTAAACAAATAATGCACAGCCATTATTCAGCACTGACATCATAACTAAAAAACCCTCCCACTACACTACATCATAACTGAAAAACACCTCCCACTACACTACATCATAACTGAAAAACACCTCCCACTACACTACATCATAACTGAAAGCACCTCCCACTACACTACATCATAACTGAAAACACCTCCCACTACACTACATCGTAACTGAAAACACCTCCTACTACACTACATCATAACTGAAAGCACCTCCCACTACACTACATCATAACTAAAAAACCCTCCCACTACACTACATCATAACTGAAAACACCTCCCACTACACTACATCATAACTGAAAACACCTCCCACTACACTACATCATAACTAAAAAACCCTCCCACTACACTACATCATAACTGAAAACACCTCCCACTACACTACATCATAACTGAAAACACCTCCCACTACACTACATCATAACTAAAAAACCCTCCCACTACACAACATCATAACTGAAAACACCTCCCACTACACTACATCGTAACTAAAAAACCCTCCCACTACACTACATCATAACTGAAAACACCTCCCACTACACTACATCATAACTGAAAACACCTCCCACTACACTACATCATAACTGAAAACACCTCCCACTACACTACATCATAACTAAAAAACCCTCCCACTACACTACATCATAACTGAAAAACACCTCCCACTACACTACATCATAACTGAAAAACCCTCACACTAATTTACATCATAACTGAAAACACCTCCCACTACACTACATCATAACTGAAAAACACCTCCCACTACACTACATCGTAACTGAAAACACCTCCTACTACACTACATCATAACTGAAAACACCTCCCACTACACTACATCGTAACTGAAAACACCTCCTACTACACTACATCATAACTGAAAACACCTCCCACTACACTACATCATAACTGAAAACACCTCCCACTACACTACATCATAACTGAAAAACCCTCCCACTAATTTACATCATAACTGAAAACACCTCCCACTACATTACATCATAACTAAAAACCCTCCCACTACATTACATCAAAACTGAAAACACCTCCCACTACACTATATCATAACTGAAAACACCTCCCACTACACTACATCATAACTGAAAAACCCTCCCACTAATTTACATCATAACTGAAAACACCTCCCACTACTTTACATCATAACTGAAAACACCTCCCACTACATTACATCATAACTGAAAACACCTCCCACTACACTACATCATAACTGAAAACACCTCCCACTACACTACATCACAACTGAAAGCACCTCCCACTACACTACATCATAACTAAAAAACCCTCCCACTACACTACATCATAACTGAAAACACCTCCCACTACACTACATCATAACTGAAAACACCTCCCACTACATTACATCATAACTGAAAACACCTCCCACTTCACTACATCATAACTGAAAACACCTCCCACTACACTACATCATAACCGAAAACACCTCCCACTACACTACATCATAACTCAAAAACACCTCCCACTACACTACATCATAACTGAAAGCACCTCCCACTACACTACATCATAACTGAAAACACCTCCCACTACATTACATCATAACTGAAAACACCTCCCACTACACTACATCATAACTGAAAAACCCTCCCACTACACTACATCATAACTCAAAAACACCTCCCACTACACTACATCATAACTGAAAACACCTCCCACTACACTACATAATAACTGAAAAACCCTCCCACTACATCATAGCTGAAAACACCTCCCACTACATTACATCATAACTGAAAGCACCTCCCACTACAATACATCATAACTCAAAAAACACCCCCACTACACTACATCATAACTGAAAATACCTCCCACTACACTACATCATAACCGAAAACACCTCCCACTACACTACATCATAACCGAAAACACCTCCCACTACACTACATCATAACTGAAAAACCCTCCCACTAATTTACATCATAACTGAAAACACCTCCCACTACATTACATCATAACTAAAAAACCCTCCCACTACATTACATCAAAACTGAAAACACCTCCCACTACACTATATCATAACTGAAAACACCTCCCACTACACTACATCATAACTGAAAAACCCTCCCACTAATTTACATCATAACTGAAAACACCTCCCACTACACTACATCATAACTGAAAACACCTCCCACTACATTACATCATAACTGAAAACACCTCCCACTACACTACATCATAACTGAAAACACCTCCCACTACACTACATCATAACTGAAAACACCTCCCACTACACTACATCATAACTAAAAAACCCTCCCACTACACTACATCATAACTGAAAACACCTCCCACTACACTACATCATAACTGAAAACACCTCCCACTACATTACATCATAACTGAAAACACCTCCCACTTCACTACATCATAACTGAAAACACCTCCCACTACACTACATCATAACTCAAAAACACCTCCCACTACACTACATCATAACTGAAAGCACCTCCCACTACACTACATCATAACTGAAAACACCGCCCACTACACTACATCATAACTGAAAACACCTCCCACTACATTACATCATAACTGAAAACACCTCCCACTACACTACATCATAACTGAAAAACCCTCCCACTACACTACATCATAACTCAAAAACATCTCCCACTACACTACATCATAACTGAAAACACCTCCCACTACACTACATAATAACCGAAAAACCCTCCCACTACATCATAGCTGAAAACACCTCCCACTACATT
>CM022778.1:117500-125000 GCA_012411365.1 Ameiurus melas | reverse complement strand
CCCAGTGATGCTCTGTATCGTCACTGTGTCTTTACACGGCAATTTACACTTCTGGTCCAGCTGTAAAGATAACTGCTTCAGGTCCGTCAGACGCTTCTCATTGGCTGCCAGCGTCGCCTGCAGTTCACTGAACACACAGACCAAAACACAAGTCTTACTAACGTTTAAAAATTTTGATCTTATAAAAATATGAACTGTGCAATTTCCAGACATTATTTATAAAAAAATAAAATAAAATAAAAGTCACAGATGTTATAACAAATTAATCTGCAAACTCAGTTGTAAAATGTCAGCCAGGAGTTTGGATCAGATGCGAAAATGTTGATAATTATGTAAATGTAAATTATTTACACTACAGTGAAGCTGTAATTATGACTGTGTACAGAGTTCAGAATGAATCTCACTAAATCTGTTCCTCCTGAGACAGAATGGTCCTCTCAAACCGCAGCACGTCGTCCAGTATACTCGACGACTTCTGGATGTACAAATCTGAGAGAGATTGAACATAAAACAGTACGTCAATTCAACCTGAATATCAAGTAAAAATCTCATTTAAATACTAATATATTTACAGATATTAGTAAATATACAGATGTTATATCTGTTTATTGTATTTAGGTTTTTAGATCACACTCGAATCAGTTCCTCCAGATTTAACTCAATTTTTCCCTTAAAAATATTGTAATCATTTTCAAGTTCGGTCTTAAAGCCTAATGCTAGCTGTGTACTGTGTTAGTACTGAAGAAGCACCTGGTGAGGATTTCTGCGCCTGCGTCTGTGAGTCCTTCAGATAAACCACTTTATCCTGAGCTCCTCTGGTCAGGTTGGAAATCTCATGCAGGAGTTCGTCAATGTGATTCAGGTCCTGCACCACGCCCGACTTGTAGGTGTGGAGATAATTTTCTACGCCACATGTGGTGGGACAGTAAGTCCCCTAAAACACAAGAAGAAGAAAAAGAAAAAGAAGAGGAAGAAGAAGAAGTAATAATTAATAATAATAATAATAATAATAATAATAATAATAATAATAATAATAATAATAATACTTTTCATTTGTTGGCGCCTTTCAAATCTTACAGAAAGACAACATACAATAATAACAGCATAGTTAAAATAGATAAAATAGATGAAGTGTTAGAATTTGAGAGTTAGTAAGAAATGTGTGTGAGTGTGTGTGTTTGTGTGTGTGTGTGTGTGAGTGTGTGTGTGTGTGTGAGTGTGTGTGTGTGTGTGTGCGTGGCAGTTGAGTGTGTGTGTGTGTGTGTGAGTGTGTGTGTGTGTGTGTGTGTGTGTGAGTGTGTGTGTGTGTGTGTGTGTTGTGTGTGTGTGTGTGTGTGTGTGTGTGTGTGTGTGTGTGTGTGTGTGTGTGAGTGTGTGTGTGTGTTGTGTGTGTGTGTGTGTGTGTGTGTCAGTGTGTTTTTTTTTTTGTGTGTGTGTGTTGTGTGTGTGTGAGTGTGTGTGTGTGTGTGTGTGTGAGTGTGTGTGTGTGTGTGTGTGTGTGTGTGTGTGTGAGGGTGTTGTGTGTGTGTGTGTGTGTGAGTGTGTGTGAGTGTGTGAGTGTGTGTGTGTGTGTGAGTGTGTGAGTGTGTGTGTGTGTGTGTGTGTGTGTGTGTGTGTGTGTGTGTGTGTGTGTGTGTGTGTGTGTGTGTGTGTGTGTGTGTGTGAGAGAGTGTGTGTGTGTGTGTGTGTGTGTGTGTGTTGTACTTACGAAGGCGTCATTAGGGACACAGTGCTCTGAGTAATCTCCTCTCGGTTGCTGTAGATGAAAGACACTCACCAAGTTATTCACTGCTTAATCAGTTGAATTAAATCTGTCTCCTCATTAGAACCCGTCTCAGTGCTTACCGCTGAAGTTAGTGTGAACAGGAGCAGCAGCGAGGAGAGTGTGTGTGAGAAAGCAGCCATGATTTACTCCGCTCAAGCACACTCCGTGTGTGAGTGAGTCTCAGAGTTGCAGGTTATTTATCTGAACAAGGTCCTGCTCAGAGATGGAGATAACGGAGCTGGACAAACAATACGCAACAACACCTCCCACTTCAATGACTCAATACTGACCCATCTCACACACACACACACACACACACACACACACGTGTGTATACTATAGTCTGAAATAAAGCATGTGTATGATATACTACACTCCAATCTAAAGCATACAGTGGATATAAAAAAGTCTACACACCCCTGTTAAAATGTCTGGTTTTTATGATGTAAAAGAAATGGGTTAGGGTTGGGGGGGGGGGGGGGGGGGTTTAGAAGGGTTAGGGTTAGCGGTTAGGGTTGGCTAAATCATGTCAGAACCCTTTCCACTTTTATTTCCACCTACTTTTTTTGAGGAAAAAGAAAAATTCTAACACCCAGCTTGCATAAGTCTGCACACCCTTTTATAATTGGAAATGTGGCAGTGTTCAGAATCAACCACAGAATCAATCCCATTCAAACTCATGTTAAATACTTATTAGTGTACACCTGCCATTAATTAAAGTGACTGATTAACCCCAAATAAAGTCCAGCTGTTCCTATAGGATTTTTCTGACACCATCTTGGTGACATTCAACTGGAAAAGCCATGGACCACAAAGAGCTTACAGAGCAGGTACGGGATCTCACTGTTGAAAAATATCAATCAGGAGAGGGTTTGGAGTCATTGGATAGACCATAGAACACTGTAAAGACAATCATCAGCACGAGGAGAGAATATGGCATGACAGTGACACCACTAAGATGAGACCATTCCTCTAAGATTGATGAAAAGATCAGGGAAACTGGTCAGGGAGACTGCTGAGAGGCCTACAACAACATTAAAAGAACCACAGCAATTTCTGGTGTGAAAAAGTTCTTCTGAATTCTTCATATCTCTGGGTGATGAGTTAGTAATAAATAAGATTAAAATAACATCTCCTAAAATCATGTAGAACAAAGTGTTCTGGTTTGATGAGACCAAAGTTTAACGTTTTGGCCATATTACCAAAATATATGTTTGGCCCAAAAGAACACAGAACATTACCCAAAGAACACCATCACCATGGTGAAGCACGGTGGTGGCAGCATCAAACACTGGGGCTGTTTATCTTCAGCTGGAACTGGGGCTTTAATCAGGGTGGAGGGGGAAATGAACAGCTCCAAACACCAGACAGTTCTGTCACAAAACATTACAGCTTCTGCTAAAACGCACAGATGAAGAGAAATTTCACAACAAAGGAACAACTTCACCTCAACCAGGTGATGGTTTTAGAACGATCCAGGCAGAGTCCAGACCGAAATCTAATCAAACATCTGTGTGTTTATGGTGTACTATACTCCAAACTACAGTGTGTGTGTGTGTGTGTGTGTGTGTGTGTGTGTGTTTATGGTGTACTATACTCCAAACTAAAGTGTGTGTGTGTGTGTGTGTGTGTGTTATGGTGTACTATACTCCAAACTAAAGTGTGTGTGTGTGTGTGTTTATGGTGTACTATACTCCAAACTAAAGTGTGTGTGTGTGTGTGTGTGTGTGTGTGTGTGTGTGTGTGTGTGTGTGTGTGTGTGTGTTTATGGTGTACTATACTCCAAACTAAAGTGTGTGTGTGTGGTGTATTGTACTCCGTACATATTTACAGCAAATGTACAGTGTTCTATTCTCCCAATTTAAGTGTATGGTATAGTGTATTTCTACATACATACAAATATTTTAGATCTTTTAAATATCCTGTATATTATTAAGATTCAAATTTTAATAAAACTTTAAAGAAGTGCAGTTCAATAAGGTACACAGTGTCCATCTGCACTGATGAGCAGTTAATGATTCATCTTTTATTTTATCTCTTTGAGAGAACAACAAACATTTTCTAAGCCCCCTTGTACCTCCCCCCCACCCCCCCACCCACACACACACACACACGCACACAGTCTGAGTCATTAGTTTTCATTATTTTACTGGACGTTACTCTTATTGAGGTAACTTTGCTCAAGCACGACTTTCAGACATAAGGTGTGATGTAAATGCACAATGTGTGAAGAACATGTAGATCTTCAGAATGAGTAAAGTTCCGTTATGAAGCTGACGTACACTCAGTAATATCAGATATAAACGGTCTCATGCCACATTTTACTATTAAATATATTTAAATGTTATTTAAAAGTGTATGAACATTTGAACCTGGTAGAAATACTGTGCTATAAGATGACAATGATTAGTGTAATACTTATAGAAACAATTATTATTGCATCATCTAGGAAATACAGTGAGTTTAGAAATTATTGATACCCCTTTAGTTTTGTGCACTTTATTGAGGTCATTTAAAATAGATTAGATTCATTTTGTCCATTTATCTATGCACCATAATCCATAAAAACAAAGTGACAAGTTTTTGGAATCTCTCATTTATATAGGAGGTATTCAGACTCTTGGCCAAACTGAGGACTAGTCCAAGAGCTAGTGGTCAGGCCAACATCAGTAACTGGGCTACAAGGGCCTTGTTCAGGGAGGTGACCAAGAACCAAATGTCCACTCTAACAGAGCTTCAGAAATCCTCCTCAGAGATGGGAGAACCTACTGCAAGGAGAAGCATTTGTACTGTAGCTAGATGGAAGACACTCCTTAGTAAAAGGCACATGGCAGGCACTTTAAGTACTCTGAGAGCATAAGTGAGATGAGATAAACAATTTTACTTTTGGGGTTGAACTCTAAGCGCTACATCTGGGGAAAAACAGGTACTGCTGATCAACTGGTGAAGCATGGTGGTGGAAGCATCAGGCTATGGGGAACCTCTCAATAGCAGGGACAGGGAGAATGGTCAGAACTGAGGGAAGTATGAATGTAACCAAACACCTCTGGTATTTACCTTTATATTGGTCCTTGACGAAATACTGCTGGGGTATTATACCTGACTACCAAATACCAGACTGGGGTGAAGGTTCACCTTTTTTTTAGGACAATTCTTTGAATGGTTTTGTGTGGCGCAGTTAAAGTTCAGATTTGAACCTCACAGATCTGTGGAAAGAGCTGAAGATGGCAGGTCACAGATGTTCCCCTTGCAATTGGATTGAACTTGAGAAAATCTGCCATGGCGAACGCAGTATCCAGGTGTGTATCCAGGTGTGTAAAGCTTGCAGAGACCTTGGAAGACTCAATGCTGGAATTGCTGCAAATGGAGCTTCTACAAAATACTGAATAAAGGCTCTGAGAGGAAAAGAGGTCTGGGATACATGTTAGGTTACAGGCCAACCAGAATAAACCAGCTCTACCCAGTCTCTTTCTCACCAGCTCCCACTCACTGACAAATAAAACAGATGACTTTAGGATGAGAATGACCTCACATAACATGAACAGCTGCATTATAATATTATGAAAATATTGGAGACCTGGTTTAGGCTGCTTTCGAGCTAGCAGGCTACACTGTTCACTGAGCAGACAGAACCAGGAAGTCTGATTAGACAAACGGTGGGGAAGTTGGCATCTCTATCAACAATGGTTGGTGCACAGCTACAGACTGAACCGAATCAGTGCGATGTCCTCCTGTTTATATTGCACAACACATCAGTCACTTTACACCATATATTGTCCTGCATATTTATTATATTGTTGTACTATCTTTTTCTGTGTTTATACTGTTCTTGTTCTGTTGGAAGCTGCTTCAGGACTGTTACCAATCCAAATGTCATTGTACACATTACAACAACAATAAAACCTCTTCTTCTGAGTATTTATCTAAGTCAGAGGTATCAATTTTAAGTTTTTATTACATTTATTAAAAAAAAACAAAAAAGACTTTGACATAATTATGGAATATTGCCCAATTTTAACACTATACAGTGTTTCAAAACCGAAGTGATTCCAAATTTTTTCCAAACAAGTTGAATTTTGAGTTGATATGTATGACGTCATCGTTACTTCCGGTTGAAGTTCATGTTTCTGACCTGCAGGTGGCAGCAAAACACCCCAAACTCACAATATTAGAAAAAATAAGCCAGGACTTTACCATGGTAAATGTAAATGGTAAATGTGCACTTATATAGCGCTTTTATCCAAAGCGCTTTACACTGTGTCTCATTCACCCATTCACACACACACTCACACCAATGGTAGCAGAGCTGCCATGCAAGGCGCTAACTTGCCATCGGGAGGAACTTCGGCATGTGGAGTCACCCGGGCTGGGAATCGAACCGCCAACCCTACGATTAGTGGACAACCCGCTCTACCAACTGCCCCACACCATGCTATTGTCCATGTTATGAAATAGACAGAAACGTGCACTTATACGTTCTTATGCCCAAACAGAGAAAAATAGTCTGTGAAAGAACTAAATGAAATAAAATTAACTCTAAAAAGATATATTTCATTTTATACACCAGTTCAGAATAAATGTAAAAAAAAATTAAAATTGCAATAAATTTTAAATCATTGGAAAAATGTTTTTACATCTGTGTGATATAAAGATAAGGTTTCACATCAGGGCCAGACTGGGACATAATATCAGGCTGGGACAATAATCCAATAAGATGGATGGATATTTAGCAGACTTCCATTGCAATAGTAGGGAACACCTTGCTATCAGGGATATGAAAGCGATCGTATCTTTTTGTACTGAGCGTAATGGAACTGAGGAATCAGGAATCCCAAATATAGCAATCAATGGGCAAGGTTTTAAATCTACTCCGAGAATAGTGGATATGATGGTAAAGAAACCAGTCCAAAAACCACAGATATTCAGGGCAAAAGAAAAACATACGGCCAAGATGACAGGGAGAGCCATGGCATTTATCACACTTGTCCTCTACTTCTGGATATATTACAGAAAGTCTCGACTTAGACAAATGGACCCTATGTAAAACTACACAACAAATTTTGAAACCACTGACGACCCTATTTTTTCTTTCCTAAATACAGTTTATTACACACATTTCGGCCATCACATAAAAACATCAACAAGAAACCTAGAGATAGTGAAGCAGTCCTGATTTATATCAGAGTACACGGGTCTGCCAAGCGTTTAACAAACATCAGAAGTGCAAAGCTGCCAGTAACTCTCTACTTCTCACTCTCAACAGTACTCAGTTCCCTCCATTAATATTGGCACCTTTGGTAAATATGAGTAAAGAAGGCTGTGAAAATTTGTCTTTATTTTTTACCCTTTTGATCTTTTAGAAAAATTCACAAAAATACTCGGCTCTCATGGATATCAAACAATAACAAACACAACACAGATTGATCAAAAAAATCTTTGTTAAATATAGTTGTGCAACAGTTATTCACACCCCTATGAATTCATATGAGAAAAATATATTTGAAGTATATTCCCATTGATATTTAAAAAATTTTAGTACACCTGGGTGACTAGGAACAGGAAATTGTTCAACCATGACTTCCTGTTTAATATTAGTATAAATAAAGGTAACACATATACCAAATTCCCTTAGTCATTCATAACAATGGGTAAGAGCAAGGAATATAACTGTGATGTGCAGCAAAAGGTTGTTGAGCTTCACAATATGGGAAGTGTCTATAAGAAAATAGCACAAG
>CM022778.1:102500-107500 GCA_012411365.1 Ameiurus melas | reverse complement strand
CGCACCACCGCCACCCTCGGGCTCGACCCCGCAAGAGCCACAGCCCCGGACCTACCCTTAGGGGCCTCGGAGTCCGGTCTGACCGGCCACGCCCAGCCGGCACTTGGCGAACCCGCTGGAGGTCGCCCCCACGTCAAAGCCCACCGACGAGCCCATGCCCACGGAGTTGAACTGGGGCCCTCCCGGACCGACCCAGAAACCTTGCGGGGCCGGCTGCGCCCTCCATGTACGACAGTTGCCGGAGGGGCCCACCCAGAAGGTGTGGATTGAAGGGAGGCCAATCACCGCGCTGCTGGACACCGGGAGTTCGGTGACCCTCGCCCCACCGTCCCATCCTCCCCAGCGGACTCCACCAGGGGAAGCCTCACTGTGACCTGCATTCATGGGGACACCCGGGAAGTCCCGACAGCCGAGGTGCCAATCCAGGCCGTGACCGGGAGCTGGTCTCTCCACGTGGCGTGATCCCTGACCTCCCCGTACCATTACTCCTGGGGAGGGACTGGCCAGGATGCCTGCCGGGGCGCCGTGACAGGCCAGGGAAGCCACGACGTCGGAAGCAGAGGACCCGGCCCGGACCACTTACCTGGCCCAGGACAACGGGACGCCACTCCCAAGAAGGTGTACGCATTACATCAATTAACCCTATGTCGGTTGTCGGTCCATCAGGTAAACCGAGAGGGAGCTTTGGTCAGGAACAGAAGGAGGATGACCGACTCAAGCACTGCTGGGCCCATGTACGGGTTGTAGAGGGGGTCGACCAAAACCCCGACCTGAGACTTCCCACCTTGTACTTCCTCGTCCAGGCCTCCTCTACCAATGGGCCTGCCGCCGCGGGGAGCAGGTGGATCTCCTGGTGGTACCAAGGACGAAAGCGCCACTCGTCATGCATCTCGCCCATGTCCACCCGCTCGGCGGTCACCTGGGACCACGGAACACAGTGGAAAAACTGAGGGACCGATTCGTGTGGCCCGGGATGAGCGCCGAGGTCCAGAGATTCTGCCAGCAGTGTCCCCAGTGCCAACGCACCGCTCCCTGGAGGCCCCCGCCGGCGCCCCTCATTCCTCTACCCATCATCGTCGTTCCCTTTGAGCGGATCGGCATGGACCTCGTGGGGCCCCTCCCCAAGTCGGCCCGGGGCCACGAAGTACGTCCTGGTGATCGTGGACTACGCCACCAGGTACCCGGAGGCAGTACCACCACGCAAAGCCACCTCCCCCAACATCACCAGGGAGCTGGTACTCTTGTTCAGCCACGTGGGAATCCCCAAAGACATCCTAACCGACCAAGGTACGCCCTTTGTCTCCAAGTTGATGTCTGATCTGTGTCGGCTGTTGCAGGTGAAGCACCTGAAGACGCTCGGTCTACCACCCCCAGACTGACGGGCTGGTCGAACGTTTCAACCAGACGCTCAAACGAATGCTGCGGCGGGTGGTAGACGAAGAAGGGAGGAACTGGGACCTCCTCCTCCCTTACGCACTTTGCCGTCCGGAGTGTCCCCAGGCATCCACCGGCTTCACCCCCTCGAAGCTGCTGTACGGCCGGGCGCCTCGAGGACTACTGGACGCCGTGCAGGCTCCGGGAGGAACAGCCGTCCCCGTACCGCTCGGTCGTGGAATATGTACGAAATGCAAGACCGGATCGACCGAGTGGGACCGATAGTCCAACAGCACATGCGGCCGCCCAGGAGGAACAGCAGCGGGTGTGTACAACCGCCTGCGCAGCCTCGAGTTCCACCCAGGGACCAGGTACTTCTTCTGGTACCCAGTAGCGCCTGCAAGTTCCTGGCCCGCTGGCAGGGGCCTTACACCATTCTAGAGCGTCAGGGCGCAGTCAACTACTGCCTGCAACAGCCCGGTAGGAGAACGGACGGAAAACTATATCACAGTAACCTGTTGAATAAGTGGGTGGAACCGGCCCCGGTCGTTTCAGCATACGCCGCCCTAGACACAGATCAGAACAAGCGTGCTTTGGTCGATCTCGGGGAGGACCTCACCCCCGCCCAGAGACAGGAGCTCCTTGAGTTCGTGGACCAGTTCGCGGACGTGTTCTCCTCCTCCCCAGGAAGGACCCAAGTGGTGCGCCACCACATAAAGACACCGCCAGGGGTAGTGGTGAGACAGAGGCCCTACCGTGTCCCAGAGGCCCGGCGTAAGGCCATCGAGGAAGAGGTGGAACGAATGCTACGAGACGGAGTCATCGAAGAGTCCAACAGCCCCTGGTCCAGCCCCATCGTGGTAGTGCCAAAACCCGACGGGAGTATTCGACTCTGCAACGACTTTCGCCGACTCAACCAGGTCTCGGACTTTGATAGCTACCCCCTCCCCCGAGTGGACGACCTTGTGGAGCGCCTGGGGAGAGCCCGATTCATTTCCACCCTGGACCTCACCAAGGGGTACTGGCAAGTGGCCCTAGCGGCCGAAGCTCGACCCAAGACGGCCTTTAGCACCGCCACGGGCCACTGGCAGTACCGGGTCCTCCCCACTTGGATGACGTAGTCATCCATTCCTCCACCTGGTCAGACCACCTGTTCCATCTGGGGGAGGTTCTAAAGGGACTCCGGGACCATGGCTTGACTGCCAACCCCAAGAAATGCCACCTTGGGCTCACCGAGGCGCAGTACCTCGGGATACCGCATTGGGCGCGGGGGATGCTAAAGCCCCAGGCAAAGAAAGTTGAAGCGGTGAAAGGCTACCCCCCGGCCCCGTCCCAACAAAACAGGTGCGTGCCATCTTGGGGTTGGCGGGGTATTATCGGAGGTTTGTCCCTAACTTCGGCCCGATAGCCTCCCCCTCTTTCAGACCTGACAAAAAAGGGGCCAGCCGGACCAGGTGAGGTGGACAGCCGACGACGAGCGGGCCCTTCCGGAATCTGAAGGAGGCCCCTCACCAGCGAGCCGGGCGCGCAACCCGGACTTTACCCTCCCCTTCGGTGCACACCGACGCATCTGAAACCGGGCTTGGCGCAGTTCTCTCACAAACCTTCGAGAGAAGAGCACCCGGGTACTCTACATCAGCCGGAAGCTGTCCCCGGCAGAGAGAAGGTACGCCGGTGGAAAGAGAGGCCCTGGCAATAAAATGGGCCATTGAGGAGCGGAGGTACTACCTGGCGGGGCCGACCCTTCATTCTGGTGACGGACCACGCCCTCCAATGGATGGCCAAGGCCAAGGACACCAATGCCAGGGTAACTCTGTGGTTTTTCGCCCTACAGGACTTCTGTTTCCAGGTCCAACACCGGTGGGGACCCTACGAAGGAACGCAGACGGGCTTCCTACGAAGGGACGCTACTATGGGCCCACCACCCGCGGCAGTAGGCTCGGAGCTGGGGGGGTACTGTCGCGACGGACTGACACTCGGCGCGAGCATAAAGAGAATCGCTCCTTTTCCAACTGCCGTATCGGCCACGGGCAGGCAGCCCCGCGGTGGGCCTTGGCGTCAACCGGAGAGGAGCGCCATGCCAGGGAGAGGACCCTCCGATGCCGTACCGTCCGGGATTGGAGGATCGGACGGAAAGAATTCAACCACTCGCGACGGATGGCGGAAAAAAAGGACGCCCTTCCGCCCGGGAAAGTTGAGTACCGACATACCGGAACGGTTGGCGTGCCTGAGAGAGATCCCCGATACAGGTATTCACCCGTACTCCCCTGTTAAAAGCTGACTAATCTCTCTCTCTCTTCTTCTTTCGGGTATACACTTCGGCAAGGGCACCGACACGGAAGAGGACCGGCGCCGAGACGGACGCCGCAGCGCTGAGGGACTGCCTGAGAACCCCGAGGCTTCTTCCGGGATTCCCCGACACGCCCCGCAGCGCGTCACGGTGTGCCCGCGCCCCCCCGCAGACCTACACACACGCCCCGACCTACACTCTACCAAACCAAGAATAAAGCCTGAGTTGTTTTGCTCTACTTCCGCTTCCGTGCCTGTGTACGCCCCATCCCGCTAAAACACACACACACACACGAAATACACACACACACACACACACATACACACACACACACGAACACACACACACACACACGCACACGCACACATACACACACACACACACACATAACTACACACACACACACACCAACACACACACACGCAACGCATACACAGAACACGCACACACACACACATATACACACACACACACACACGAACACACACGCACACACAAAAATACACAAACACACATGCACACACACACGAAACACACACACATACACGAACACACGCACGCATACACACGCAAACACACACACGAACACGCACACACACACACGCACACACATACAGGACACACACGAACACACGCACGCACAACACACACACACACACAAGCACACACAAACACACGCACACACACGCATACGCACGCACACACACACACACACACACACACGAACACACACACACACACATGAACACACACACACACTCACACACACGCAGACACACACACGTGATGCGCACACACGCATGAACACACACACGAACACACACAAACACACACACGCACGCGCGCACGCACACATACACGACACACACGCACACACACATACACGACACACACGCACACACACACACGCACACATACACGACACAAACGCACGCACACATACACGACACACAACACACACACACACGCACACACACACGCACACACACACGCACAAACACACACGCACACACACACGGCCCATGAGGTTATATATAAATACTGCACTGTAAGTAAAAGAAGAATATTGCACAGGAAAGTTCTTGAATCTCGAGCGAGATGTAAAGACACATTTTCAGCACCTGAAAGTTTGTTATTCAAACTCTGATTCTGATCACACACACACACACACACGCACACACACACACACTCACACACACACATTTCTGATGTCAGCCGGGTCATCTGGTTCTGACCCATTTCTGCTTCATTTCCATGTCCAGCGTTATGCCCCATCGGGTTCAACCCCATCAGACAGCAGTTACAGAACAGTCTTTTTAAATGCAGGTCTTCTTTG
>CM022778.1:87500-97500 GCA_012411365.1 Ameiurus melas | reverse complement strand
AGTGTACAGACATCATCACTCACTGACTCATTCATTAAATTAAAGAAATATTCTTTGATGGAAGGTAATAATAATAATAAATAATAATAATAATAATGTATAATTTAAAAAAGTGTCAAATAAAAGTGTGTTTCAGTTTCTGAGACCTAAAATATGTCTAATTAAATGTCAATTAGTGACATAGATAAAGCATTTCTGTTTTGTATTCATAAACTACTGAACTCTGCTGTTACCCTGGCTACTCTGGGATCTCGTGGAGTAATACTATCACGTCTTACTTTTGGAGAGATCTTTGATGGTCTCCACTCCCCCAGAGGGGAACAACGATGTTGAATTTCCTCCATTTCTACACAATCTGTCTGACTCTGGACTGGTGGAGTCCAAACCCTTTAGAGATGGTTTTGTGACTCTAATTTCACCTTCAAATGAATCTTCTAATCCTAGAGGTGCACATACTTTTGCTACTCACAGATATGTAATATCGGATCATTTTCCTCAATAAATAAATAAATGATAAGTATAATATTTTTGTATTGTTTGTTTAATTAGGGTTTATCTAAAGGGTGCACAAACTTTCAAGCACCACTGTGTGTATGGTATACATGAAACGGATGATGTGATTAACGCGATAAATGATTCATGAGCAGTTGTGACTGGGACAAAAATGAGACGATGAGAAACGGGAACTCTCTCTGCAGGTCTGATTAAAACTGATGTGACATTTGATCAGATCCGATCTGAGACTCGGCCTGAAAATACGTTTCACTACTTAAAAGTAATGCAGAAATAGATCTTATGAGATGTGGTGTTTCTGAGGCATTAGACAAAGCAAAGGTCAAATGATCGATCATCAGAATGAGCCCGCGTCAGGTTCAGTGCAGAAACACACACATACGAACGGAATATTTAGGGTTATATACACACACATGATTTATATAAGTCGTAGAAACCCTGGACATTTCCTGTTCTGATGGAGGAGATTCACACGCTGGAGAACAGAAACTAAATCCATCAGTTACATGAAATGAAATGTTTTACTTTCTACCGTATTTATGTCACTTTCTACTGTCGAATGGTTTTTATTATTTTATTATTTCTAAATTTACCGCCAGTTCCTTCCTGTTCTTCATGATCTCTGTGATTTACATGACAGTGGTGATACGAGCTCTGTGAATGAAACATGTCTGAAACATGTCTAGTTTTAATGGAGGGTTAGGGTTAGGGTTAGGGTTGACCCCTGACCCTATGAGGAGTTTAGGGTTAGGGTTTGATGGACTGTTAGGGTCTACGGTAACCTTAAACCTAACATTTATTTATCTTTAAGTTATCTTGAATTCAGCTTTATTTGATAAATCTTTACGATTCAATGATTAAAATGTATTAGAATCTTGAACTGAGATGAATTTATTTTGTTCCTTACCATGATGGATTCAGTTTAATAAACAGCAGCAGCGTAACTCCACAGATCTCAACACGATCCACACTTTCATTCCTTTTCTCAGTGAAAAACAAACACTTTCACTTATTTACCTTAAATAAAATAACAGATTCAATTCTGATTATGTTTAAACGGCTGAAGGTTTGGTTCAGAAATGTAAAAAAAGAGAAATTGGTGTGATTTTAGAGGACAGACGTGTGAATCACCGCGCTCGTCTACAAACGTGTGATTAGCACAAACACACAAATCCACCATCTTTAATCTCAGGATACAGATGTGATGCGTGTGTCAGTCGTTCCTCTGTCCCCATCCCCCCAAACCCCCAGTTGGTCCACCGGGTCCGTCAGAGCCGTAATGGGGTTTAATGATGATGTAGTGTGGTAGAGACGGATCTCCAGGCAGACGGCACGTCTCATTATCCAGCAGCATGGAGAAGCCTGCGTCCTGTAATAGCGAGGTAAATGGATTGCTGGGAAGAAGGCCGTGCGGATGAACCCGGTTAATCATCTTTAACAGAGGACCAATAATCTGCGGTTATTCCTGTTTAACACAGCAGTGTGAGAGAGAACACACCCCAACACGTGAACACAACACACTTCACCTTTACTCTCCTGAAAACCCCGCTGTCAGATCAATACGCCACGTCAGGAGGAACATATCGGTCCTGAACAGAACCTCCAAACCCCTGCTGAGGAGAACAGCACCCGTTCCACACCGGGTCATGCTTTTCCTGTTTACTGCTGCTGTGTTTAACAAGAACAGGAAGTGGACAGATGGAGACATCTGTGTGGTTTTTAATGCAGTGATCGTTTGTCTTAAAGGGGAAGAAAAGGTCGAGGAATGCTTCACATGAGACTGTTGCTCAACGTTATTTAACAGTAAAATATCAAATCAGATCTAAATTCTTTTCTGACTACAGACTATTTCAGATGATGTAGAATAAACTCAGATGGTTTTGTATCGCTTAAGTCTGAAATGGAAGCATCTGTATTATTAAATCATATTAATGAATATTCTCTCATAAACTCATATGAACTTGTATTAACTCATATATATCCCATATTAACTCAACTGATCTCTTCTTATCTCATATTAACCCACTCCTCCACTGGTGACTCACTATAATGACAGTATATCCCTTATACTGGACACCGTGGCCCCTTTGAGAACTCGTTCTGTTCCATTTGTTCACCCTTCTGTATGGTAGACCGCCGAGCTTCGACAGCAACAAGCTCTGGGCCGTCGTTTGGAGCCGTTTTCTAAAACACTGGACCTTCTATACATAAATAGATGTTATCTGATCACCTGATATCTTATAAAAATGTACCCAATGCTGCAGAATGATCCTACACTAACATTATCTGTTCTGGACAAAGTAAGACACAGACCTTATTCTCCGCTGTCCAGAAAACACCTCTTCTCATTTCAACGCCAGCAGTGAATGTTCCTCCTTTCGGAAATTCTTTAGCTCTAAAATGACTAACATTCATCAACAACTGGTCTCTTCTACTTCTGTGACAAGCTTTTCCCCCTTGTGGAATACACCGGAACTGCTGCCGTCCAGCGCTCTCTCGTCCTTCAGACCATCATCGGTAGTGGATATCATGGACCTCATCACTGAATCCAAGTCATCTACTTGCTCACTGGATCTTCTCCATACCACGCTGGTTAAAGCCTGCCTTCCCTCACTTTCCTTTTATTCTGGCAAAAATCACCTGCAAAGCAATAATCATTACGAGCCATTTCAAATCCCAAACACTGCACTGAAACAAACTTTTTTTAATCACACATGGTAATGACAGAGAGACAGACAAAGAGAGAGAACAGAGACAGAGAGAGACAGAGAGAGAGAGAGAGAGAGCAGAGAGACAGAGAGACAGAGAGACAGAGAGACAGAGAGACAGACAGAGAGAGAGACAGACAGAGACAGAGAGAGAGAGACAGAGAGAGAGACAGACAGAGAGACAGAGAGAGAGACAGAGAGAGAGACAGACAGAGAGAGAGAGAGAGACAGAGAGAGAGAGAGACAGACAGAGAGAGAGAGAGACAGACAGAGAGAGAGAGAGACAGACAGAGAGAGAGAGAGACAGACAGAGAGAGAGAGAGACAGACAGACAGAGAGAGAGACAGAGAGAGACAGAGAGAAGACAGAGAGAGAGAGACAGAGAGAGAGAGAGACAGAGAGAGAGAGAGACAGAGAGAGAGAGAGAGAGAGAGAGAGACAGAGAGAGAGACAGAGAGAGAGACAGAGAGAGAGAGAGAAGACAGAGAGAGAGACAGAGAGAGAGACAGAGAGAGAGACAGAGAGAGAGAGAGAGACAGAGAGAGAGAGAGACAGAGAGAGAGACAGAGAGAGAGACAGAGAGAGAGACAGAGAGAGACAGAGAGAGAGAACAGAGACAGACAGAGAGAGAGACAGAGAGAGAGAGAGCAGAGAGAGAGAGATACAGAGAGAGAGAAACACAGAGAGAGAGAGAGACAGAGAGAGAGAGAGACAGAGAGAGAGAGAGAGAGAGAGAGAGAGAGAGAGAGAGACAGAGAGAGAGAGAACAGAGAGAGAGAGAGAGAGAGAGACAGAGAGAGAGAGATACAGAGAGAGAGAGAGAGAGATACACACACAGAGAGAGAGAGAGAGAGAGACAGAGAGAGAGAGAGAGAGAGAGAAGAGACAGAGAGAGAGAGAGAGAGAGAGAGAACAAAGGAGAATACAGAAAAATAAATCCATCCATCACTCATCTCTTTACTCCATTCTGCTGCTGAACACATCACATATCGTACTTGTGATGAATGTGAAGTAAAAAAGCAGAATGTGCAGCAGAGGAACATCAGTGGAGCAGCACCAGCTCTAAAATACATCAAATATATCAAAGACACGTCAGTGACAGCGGAGAGGAGTTTCTACACCACCGTGAGAGAATACTGAATTCTAAGCAGCTAAAAATGCTTAAAAGTTTTCCAAAACAAATGATTTAACACTCGTACTATTATACACCGTTTAATATCATATAATCCATCCATTTTCTGTAGCGGTCGCAGGGAACCTGGAGCCTATCACAGGGGTCATGGGGCACAAGGCGGGGTACACCCTGGACCAGGTGCCACTCCATCGCCGGGCACAATCACACACATTCATACTCTACGGACACTTTGGACAAGTCAATCAGCCTACCATACATGTCTTTGGACTGGGGAGGAAACCGGAGAACCCGAAGAAAACCCCTAAAGCACGGGGAGAACATGCAAACTCCACACACAGGGCAGCGGCGGGAATCAAACTGCTGATTTTGGAATCACCCCTGGTATTCCAGCTGTTAGTGTGGAGGTTTAGAACATCACCAAATATCATGAAACAAAATTAAATTCCTTTCTGACCTTAACTTTAGACATCACCATGTTATCCCTGTCCATCCATTCTCTCTCTCTCACACACACACACACACACACACACACACACACACACACACACACACACACACACACACACACACACACACACACACACAATCTCACCATGACACAGTGCTCCTCCTGAAGGACTTTACTCCATAAATGTCTAATGATTATTGGACATGTAGCAACATCATTTTTGATATCTTTTGATTCTGGGTGTTGTTCACGTTCACGTGTCCTTTCGTCCGTGTCACGTGTTCAGAGTGTAAAATATCACAGCAGGCGTGTTAAGGATGAGTGAAGTGATGATCAGAGACTCCTCCACAGGGACTGGGTTATTTCAGTCCTCCACTTCCTCTTAATGTTCCTCTCACACTTAATTCTATCAATTAGCTCTGGTGTACATGAGTGTAAATGAAATCCATATCACTTAGTCTGATTATGTAGCACTCAGGTGACTGATACCGCTGGGGAAATGTTATTACAGACAGGTGAGAGTGAGACTGACGAGTACTGGATCTAAAACATCACACAGTGTGCTGTGCTGGAGAACCTGCAAATACATTTACAACATACAGAAATACACAGTCCTCTCCAAAACTATTGGAACACAAGGTGTGCTGGAACAGCAGTGAATTAGTGTGTGCTCTACACCAAAGGCATTTGGGTTTGAGATAAAAGAGGAGATGAGACGAGAGTTTAGGATTACAGCTCTTATTTCCTGGTGTTTACATCTAGACGTGTAAAACACCATAAAACACAGAACATTTTGTATCAGACCATCCAATTTTTAGGTGAGCAAAAGTATAGGAACAGATCAATCTTGAAGTAAATGAAAGTAAATGACACTTACTATTTGGTTGCATTTCTTTTCCTTGCAGTAACTGCATCACTCCTGCGACTCACTGACACCAAACGGCTGGTTTCTTCTATGAAGCTTCTCCGGGTTTTTACTGCAGCTTCTTTCAGTAGATGTTTGTTTCAGGGGGTTTCTCCTTCAGTCTCCTCTTCAGGAGGTGAGATGCTGATCAGTTGGGTGAAGGTCTGGTGACGGACTTGTCCAGTCTAAAACCTTCCACTTTTCCCCCTGATGAAGTCCTGTGTTGAGGTGGAAGTGTGTTTTGGATCATTGTCTTACTGCATGATGAAGTTCCTCCTGATTCATTCGAATGCATTTCTCTGTAAATCTGTAGATAAAATGTTCCTGTAAACTTCTGAATTCATTCTGTTGCTACCAACCATCATGACTTCCACACACACAGTTGAACAGTGGATTGTGAGACCTTCAACCCCTGTCCTGTGGAGGTTGTTGGTGATGTCACGGAGTGTATTTCTTTTTGGGTTTTTCTTCACAGCTCTCACAATGTTTCTGTCATCAGCTGCTGTTGTGTTCCTTGGTCAATCCATTCGTTGTCTGTTGCTCAGAACAGCAACGGTTTCTTTCTTTTTCAGGACATTCCATACTGTTGTATTCGTTATATCCAGTGTTTGTGCAGTGCCTCTTTTCTCAACTTCAAAATGGCTTGCTTTTCTCCCATAGACAGCTCTCTGATCTTTATGTTGATTTATCCTTTTTAACAACAAATGCAGTCTTCAAAAGTGAAACTGTAGGCTCAAACAAAGAGTACATGTTCAGAATTATTACTATTTAATAATAATAATAATAATAATAATAAACAACTTTATTTTATAAAGCACCTTTAAAAGCAGCTTCTCAAAGCGCTGTACATAAAATAATCAGTACACAGAAAAATAAAACATATCAAACTTAATAAGAACAACAATGTTAATCATTGTAACATGTCGGGACCGGAACCGGGGCATAGAACAGGATCATAACCATAACCAGAACCAGAACCAGAACCCTAAGTCAAGGCATGGAAACAAACGGCATCAACAATACAAACTACAGAACCCTATAAACTATAATACTGAGCGAAGCGCTCAGTCACCCAGGCATTTAAATAAAGAACCTAATCAACTCAAAGCATGGACACCTGGGGCAACTTAAAGTCACTTTAACTGCTCCAGCCGGAAGCCAGCGAACAATGTCACGTGACTGGTCAAGAGCCGAGTCACAGTGCCCTCTGCTGGCCTTGGCGTAACAATAAAAATACTACTACTACTACTACTACTACTACTACTACTAATAATAATAATAAATAAATAATTATTAAAAAGACATCAGCAGTCAAATGCAAGTTTAAAAAAGTGTGTCTTAAGTTGGGTGGTCTGATACAAAATGTTCTATTATTATTATTTTTAAACACATCTACATATAAATACCAGGAAATAAATTCTAAACCCTCTTCTCACATACATCTTTTGATCTCAAACCCAAATGTCTTCAGTCTACAGCAAAAACACATGAGTGGCCTCACCGTTCCAATAGTTTTGGAAGGGACTTTAATATAGAAGTTTAATTTAAAAATAAATTTGATTGTTTAACTTTAAATAGTAATGCTTTATTATTATTATTATTATTATTATTATTATTATTATTATTATTATTATTATTATTATTATTATTATTATTATTTGGAAGCTTTCTCAGGACAGAGTTAGTAATAAAAGAAAAAAAAAAAAAAAAGAAAAAAAAAAAAAAAAAAAAAAAAAAAAAAAAAAAAAAAAAAAAAAACAAAAAAAAAAAAAAAAAAACAAAAAAAAAAAAAAGAAAAAAAAAAAAAAAAAAAAAAAAAAAAAAAAAAAAAAAAAAAAATAAAAAAAAAAAAAAAAAAAATAAAAAAAAAAAAAAAATGAAAAAAAAAAAAAAAATTTAAAAAAAAAAAAAAAAATACTGGTGTATTAATTTATTTTTTTTATTATAAGAAAAAAAAAAAAAAAAGCGCAATTAAAAGTAGAAGAGGAAAAGGAGGCGGGGGGGAGAAAACCACACTTTTTAGAAAAAAAACAGAAAGGAAAGGGAAAAAAAAAAAGGGAAGAAATTTGAAAAAAAGGAAAAAAAAAAGAGTTGTTTTTTTCTAAAAAAAAAAAAAAAACCACTTTTCCCCCCCTTCTGTTTTTTTTACTTGTGAGGGAGAAAAAATGTTTAGGGGCGTGGCTATGTACCTGTACAGTCAAGGCCACGCCCCCACTTTAACTTGAAATCTCATCTTGTCCCATTCAGGAACCAGGGCTGTAAAACTGGACTGCAAGTTTTATTCGAACTTTACAGAATGTAAACCGTGTCACTTCCTGTTTAACACTCACTGCACGTTATTTATTCAGCCACTAGCTGCTGTTAAATATTACTGCGTCTGAGTGTGAGATCTGATCTACACAGCTGTCTGATTTTTATAAATGTTTCAGACGTGTGATAAATGTTTAAACGGATGGACTGGGAGTTTCTGTTTTCTGGTGCATCAGTGCGGGTTTTAATTAAATGTCCAGTGGAGGACAGAATCGATATCAGATTGAGATGCTGGCACTATCGTTTGTGTCTGAGAGAAACCGAGCGTCTGTGGTCTAGACAGAACGCAGACACGAGCCAGTTCCTCTCCTGGCCTCCTGCCAAATGCATCTATAAAAAAGAAAATATCATTTAAAAATGGCGTTCAGATTGACCTGTAAAAAGGGCAAAGTGAAATCGAGTTAGTGTGAAAGTTAAAGTGACCTCTTCTAGTTAAAACACGACTTCATCAGCCATTCTGTAACACAATCCCTTGTTCTCCAGCTACGGTACGAAGAATAAAGGTGCTGTACATGATGACGCTGGTATCATTCCACCCTGACTGCAGGGTCAGAACTGTCCATTTGTCCTGCTTCTTCCCTCTAAAGCATCCTGCTCTTTACAGGACAATCCATTTCTGTAAACATGGTGAAAACGCCAAGTGAAAGGGCACGTTATTTTTTGGAGTAAAGTCATGTAGACTCTAATCTCTCTCTCTCTCTCTGTCTCTCTCTCTCTCTCTCTCTCTCTCTCTCTCCTCTCTCTCTCTCTCTCTCTCCTCTCTCTCTCTCTTCTCTCTCTCTCTCTCTCTCTGCTCTCTCTCCCCCCCCTCTGTCTCTCTCCCTCCCCCTCCTCTTTCTCTCTCTCTCTCTCTCTCTCTCTCTCTCTCTCTGTCTCTCTCTCTCTCTCTCTCTCTCTCTGTCTCTCTCTCTCCTCTCTCTCTCTCTCTCCTCTGCGCGCGGGGGAAGAGTGAGCGTGGTGGAGGACACGAGAGTGCTTCGAGTTTTTTGTAAATCATCGCGCAGTTTTTTCAGTTTTTTCTTAAATTGTCTGAAAGTGCTTTATAAGTGTTTGGTGGAAACTTGTCAGTCGGTGAGGGTGGGCGGGACGCCATGGCCTCCGGGGCCGGAGGGGAGAAGCTATCTCTCCGCCATGGCGTCAGGTGTGTGCCGGTAAATGGAGAACAGGTGGAGGAGATTCTGCTAGCGGTGGGAGAGCGGATCGGGTGTGAGAACATCCACTCCGCCTCCCGAATGGACAAAGCTGTGGTGATCTTCCTAAAAAAGGAAAAAACTCGTCGAACGCTGTGTAAAAGTGTAGTAGTGCTAAATGATGACCTGCTAGACATTACCCCCTCTCTCCGCCACGCGAGCGGTAGTGATTTCCAACGTGCCCCCTTCGTGGGAGACGGGCCAATAGTGGACGAGCTGATCCGATTCGGCAAATTCGTCGGCCCCATGTCCGATCTCCCGCTCGGTTGTAGAGACCACGTGGTGAAACACGTCCTGTCGTTTCGGAGACAGGTGTATATGTTTCTAAATAACCGGGAACAAACGCTGGATGTTAACTTTAAAGTCAAGCGGCGGCAAAAGCGCTACACGTCACGCCACCACCGGCGCCTGAGGTGCTTTGTGGTGTGGGGAGGTCGGCACAAGCGGCAGAGCTGCTCACGCGAACGGGCGCCGAGCCGGAGAGGCTCCGGGGAGACCGCGAGGCGGGCGCAGCAGCAGCGGCGGAGACAGCCAGGAGAAGGTCACTGGAGAACAAGAACCCAGAGCAGAGGGGTATAACGTCTCACCGAGGTCACAGCAGGAAGAGGTCAGTGCAGCACACACCACCGGGGCTACCGCAGTGCCCAGTGATAGCGTTGACACCTGTCCCCACGCCGGCAACGATAAAGCGACACCGTCCCACGCCAGCAACGTTATTGACACCCCGTCCCCACGCCAGCAACGATACCGGCACCGCGTCCCGCCGCCAGCAATACTAATGACACCCGTCCC